>LUGF01042317.1:401570-417452 GCA_001625245.1 Calycopis cecrops
ACTGATTACTCTGGGCATCATGATTTTTATCGTTATCATTATTTATTTTTACCGCCACAATCATCAAATCCTTCAATCAATTTATTATATAATACCATTTTATTATAATATCCACTACTAATTCAGTTTTACGTCACCAGGGCTTTTACTTTTAAACAATAAAATGCCTCCTACGCAATAAGAAAAAAACCAAATACTCTACAAATTGATGGAACGATTTTTAACAAATATAAAGACACACTTGAGAGCTGAAATGCCACACATAGACACATAAACATTACACAGCCTCACACACACATACGTCGACGTCAAACATACAACATCCCTTTTTATATTGGAGATTAAAAACGAGATACATCTTATAATACGTGTATTAAAAATTCATCCTCTACAGTTTTGTTACGCGAGTAAATATTTATGTGTTCAAAGTTTTATTAAAATTTTATCGAAAGTATTAAAACACGTATACAATTTTATCTTCCTCGTATTGGGTAAAGCGAAAGCTCAAAAGGCTACGAAAGTAGATCAAAGTGCAGCGTTCCGCCCGCCCCGCGGAAAGGGGCTCAGCATATTGTACCTAGCCAGCCAAACGTAAAGAGCTAGGAAATACTAAGCTATATTGCTGATAAGTGTTTAAACGTAGCTAGGTAGTGAGTGGCAATATTTATTTATATTATACCGTGTTACAACACTAAAAACGTTAAATGCTAATTGTTTAGATATTAGACAATAAAAGGCAATGATTTTATATGTCCATGTTAAACTTAAAATTGGACTTAATTGACCAATATTAGCTCCTAGAAATAATTTGAATTACAGGGGGGAAATTTTGAGAGAAAATTTTAATAATATTCTCTACTCTTCCTATTTTCTTCTAATTAAATTCGTTGAGGGTTCCAAGTATAAGCTTTTCCCTCGTCTATACATAAATCACGTTGGTACTCATTTAAGTATTTCCTCTTTCAATGCGCGCCCAAAGGAAACCCATTTAGCTAGCTCTACTACTAGCTCATGGAGTGCCAGGTAGTCTAGTCGCTGCAATAGTCATATAATCATCTTAGTTCAGAAATTCGAAGACCTTTGTTATCAATTGTTCTGATTATATACTTCGCTACTTTAACCTAAAATTAACTGACTTATAACATAAATTTAGCTTTGTAATAAAAATTATAAATTCGATCGATGAAGATAAACATGAGTTGTTGCAATGAATTAAATGTTTAAAAGAACATCAAATGCACTGGTCGTTTACTCTCTCGAATAAAAGGGATGACTGGGCTTTAGGTGACTGATCGCAATCTTAATCCGGATCTAGTTTACCCTCGTGGAGTTTACAGACGACCAGAAAGCGAACGATAATATCTTCAAATCCCAAAGCTGAAAATATGTTTTGAAATACACAATATTTTGTTAACATGTTATTTAAAATGTACATATCAGTACTAGTGAATTTGTAATATAAGGTAACACAAATGATGAAAGTATATCCAGTTGTATCAGAAATGGACGCGTGTTTACAGTTGTTGTCAATATTTTTTACTTATCTCAGTACACAATATCATAACATTTATACTTTAAACAATCACGTCATTTTTTAAGGAGGACTACCAGCTCGTACAAACTTAATTATATTCCCTTACCTGAAAAATATACTATTAGGTAAGTATAAAATTTAATGTCTCAGCATGTTTAGTACAGAAAAAAAAATGGTATATCTGGTTCTATGCTAATACTAGCTGTACCCCACGGTTTCTCCTGAAGACATTAAGTAAATTTCAAGTCAATCGGTCCAGTTGTTTTGAAGGAATGCAACTACACACAACTCGACACAAGAATTTATTTACAACTTTTTTATAAGAAAAGAAGTATATTTGTGTTGTTTATTTCATTTTTATTTCATTTCGTTTTCGTTTCAAGGTTTGTAACGAACAAGCTCAAAAACTACTGGCACCGAATACAAAAAACATTTCACTACTCTAACTTTAAGGTTTAAAGGCTAAAGTAGCAATTAACTTTAGCCTTTAAACATTTGAGTATATAAACAAAAGCTATATATTTTGTTACTGTAAAAAAATACGCTTAATGGGGTGCCAAGGCCAGATATTACAACAGCAAATTGAATTTTAATCTGGGAAATAGAAATGTAATAATTCCAATATAATATATAAATGTACTCTAAAAAACTTTATCCTCTTTCTGACACAGAACGCTGAAACTGACTTTAACGACGAATATTGTAGGCTCTGTTATAATATTTACTTTACATTATACTTAATTAAGGACATGATCTGTGAACAGTGTTGGTAGACTGGTCAGATAATACAACTATTATCACAGTATATATTGACATTAAATCGGAGACCCGGATCTAACACAAGTGGTCACCGATGCGAGTGTTAAAGCGGAGATCACTGGGCTTTAATTAAGTAACGGATTGATTGAAGTGAATAATTAATTGGTAGACAGGAAAATGACCAATATAACGTAGCATTAGCTCAATAGTAGTTGCCAAGCTTAGTGCAAGGAACGTGGCATGCTGGGTGATTCCTTGACAAATGGATACGAAACGAAATGTTACTGTAAAGAATTGATTTAATAAAATTTGAACGTCAGCAATTTTACATCTATCACGGGTTCTACTCCAGCCCATTCCTAAGAAGTATCTGCGGAATAAACTCAGTGGGTCACACACTCACTCACTAAAATGAAAATAATATTATAATAATATATATTGTATACTTTTACACATTACTTTTCTAAAAAATAGGAAATCTAACTGATATAATGGATAATTTTTTTGAAGCTGGATAAACTACCCATTTATAATATTAACGAGACTCTTGCTGTTAGTTAAAATGTTGATAATTATAATATCATAATGACGAAAATAACAGTGACAACATAGATAGTAAATTTTATTTTTCAAAATTAAGTATTGTTATTTCGTAGACATTTAATTCGTCAGCTGACCTCTGGTCCAAATTTTCATTTTCTTTGAACAAGAAGCGGTTCCCTTTTATAGTCTTTTTATCGTTATCACTGAATGCCTCGTGTTTTCTAGTTATATTTTTTATGAGTGCAAGCGTAGGTTTTCCTTGTAATGTAATGTTTTTGTATCAACTTTTTATCTATACAATGTATACTTGCATCAATTTTAGTATCGTAATTTTATTTGTTCTTGTATTATACGGGCTTTTCCTCGTAGCAATATAAATAAAAATCATGGCGATAGGCAGTTCTGTAGAACGGAGAAATATAAAAATCAAGTTATTTTGGAGTGATAACCAGCTTCTGTGACAAATATTATGGTTTGGAGAATAGGGGAAAGGTTCCCAATAGAGAAACCTTTGCTGTGGCTGTTTAGTCGTATGTTATACCTATAGGTCATCAGTTATTCCTAACCCGGATAAGTCCTCATGCCTATTAAATAAACAGGAGAACTTAACCGGGTAGTTATAAGCTTATCCAATTGAACTACCAAAAAAAAAGCAAATTTAGATAAAAAACATATTTTATGCTTTGTAATAATTACAGATACGGACATAATTACAGCCTGCAGATGTAAGAAATTAATTTAAAAACATTGTGCTAGTATTTTTTGAAAGTCATGATTGTGAATGGGATCTTTAACGTTATGATGTGCAACTTTTCATTGTAAAGTAAAATCTAAGTAGGTGCACCATGAACGTGGCTTTATTTGCTTTATTTACTATTTCAAAAATGATTTAAAGGACTTTATAGCCTTTTAAGTATTCTACAAATCCTAGTTATATGTTTTTATAGGAATTGTAAAGTGCACTATAGACCAGCTCCCTTAAAAATTAGCGCGAGTACCACCAGCGCTGCCGTTGGTGAAGTGCTGTGGACCTGTAATAAGAATAAGAAAGGCTTTTCAGTCTCCTAAGCCGGCGCCACCTTTAGATGGGTTGTTCTTTACACAACAAATCCACCAACTGTGGGAACTGTCTCACTGTTGGTGGAGCTGGTGCAGAGAATGGTTACAATCGTCCATACGAGCGACAGTGTCTCGAATCCTCCGTACTCCATTTTTGAGATCGTCTTAAAATAGGTTGCTCTTCTTTTAAGGCGATCACAAAAATCAGTCTCCTGGATACAGTTTCCATTACGCAATCTGTATGGGTTCACTTTGACCTACTCCTCTCCTCCCCGCCATGAAAAGCCTTCAACATGGTGGGTACGATTGTGTAAATTCGACTGTTGTATACCAAAGTTGTTAACTGTTTCGCGTCTGCCAGATAATGATTAATTTCCAGCAAGTCGTTACACAAACTTCCCGCTTACAAAGGCCATGCAAATTATTTAATAACGATTGTAATCGTATCAGTGAAGCCAGTAAAACAAGTTTGTTCACATAATTCACAGTTTCATTTCTATTCAAATTAGATTCAAGAGTGGGTTGGGAGGTATATTTGCATTACGTATTTCAGTTAAGGCTTTTGTGATGTTGAGGCGATAAGATATTTCGTTCACATAAATCATCATCACACATTTTGTCCGATTTCGTCAGATGAAAGTTAATTAAGAGTTTGTGAATATATTCTCCGCTAAAGACCTAATGTCTTAATAGATTTTAACGTACAGAGTCGTTAGACTTATTTTAGTAACGAGAGTGTTACTGTCTACACTAAAACATATTCTGAAGTGTCGAGTTTTTTTATTTCATCATAATATAATAAAAATAAATAAATAAAAAAAATAAATACGTATTCGAAAGGGTTATGAGATTGTGGCAACAACGTTTCCCCAATTTCCTAAGCAGGTTAATTTATTTGGATACTAATTTCATAAATTGTTATTTTTTTTGTATAGTGGGGCAAACGAGCCGTTGGAGCAATTTTCATGACTACTACGACTACTACCATAGACATCCGCATAGAGGTTATACAGATGCGCTGCTCTCCTTTCTCCTCCCACCTCCATGGGCCACCGGCTACTTACACACCGCACGAAACGCAAAATCACAGCTGTCACTATACGCCGGTCTCGTGTAAGCGAGAGGTGCCGACCCAATTCGGCTGTTTGCAAGCATGCAGTGTGGCACTACCTCTTACTTGATGTGTGATGTAAAATGCATCAAAAGTCCTTTTAAAATATATATGCCATATAAAAATTGTACAACTTCTTAAAAATAATATATCTTTATTATGTGCCTTACCGCTTCGGTGTTCCGTTGATTTTCCGCTGTTTGCTCGTTTGTACAGCGCGGCACGTATTTCGTGTCATTTGTTAGTTTCGTCTAAAGCATAAAGGTGACGCAAACGCCCGCCATTATTCACGAACGACTTTTAATCTTCACTAGTAGCATGTAATGAAACCGGCCATAAGCGCTCCGGTGTAGCATTGTATTTTTGAAGTAAAACTTACGCGCGCTCGACATGGGGTGTAACCTGGCGAGAGCGTTGCAAAAATCACACATCGGGCGAGGCCAACTGAAGTTGTCATTAGAATTCAAAATTCTTGATATTTAAACTATTTGTATTTAAAAATGAATATCATATGACATTTTATGTCATTGTAACTACGGTAATAAATTTGTGTAAAATTAAGCATACAACTAGTGTGTAGTCTAAGACACACACTATTCATTGTTGTGTAATGCTGCAGATAGTGGTGACGGTCTCGATGAGAGATTAGGTAAGAGGTAGTGCCACGCTGAATTGCATGCAGTCAAATCAGGCCGGCACGACCGGGGATGTACGTACACATATACCATACCGGCGTAAAGTGACAGCAGTGATGTAGCGTTTCCTGTGGTGTGTATGTAGCAGGCCGATGAAAAGGAGAGACGGAAGGACAACCCATGTGTATAAGCTCTATGAGGATGTCGATGAATATCGGTAGTCATGAAAATGGCTCCGACTGCTCGTACGACCTCTATTATACAAAAAAGTAGCCCTATTCTGGGCTAGGGAGGTTTCTCTCGCTCGTAAGAACTTCATCATTAAGCGCCCTAAAAGTGAAGGCCAGGCCAGATATTTCGCGTGGGCGGTTGCTGATAGAGGGCCGCAACAAAAGAGGATATTTCATCTGCAGATGTGGATGTTAATGGACGGAGGCGTATTGTGAAACGTAGATGTAGCGTAGGTGCGGTAGTTAGAAAATGATTTCAGCGAGTCCACTTTTGTATTTCTGTGCTAAAAATAGTCTTATTCACAAGTGTACACGAATATTTAGTAAATTCAAGCAACAATATAATTCTGCTGTTATTATTTAATAAGCGCCGCTGTATGGCAGCTAAATTGGGTTGAAAATACTAGGGAGGGTATGTCTTGTATACATAATACATCCGTCGTGAAATAATGAATATATTATTGGATTATTTTTGGTTTTCACTTCTGGGGTTAGTCAATTGTTCGGACTATGTGGTAAATAAAATATTAAGTGCGGAAGATTTAGATTGTAACCTAGAACATCCGATATTTGTTTAATTTAACCAAAATAACACCTCGATAAAACTATAAATACAGTAAACGACAATTCAAAAGAAAAAAACGTACTAGCTGCGCCCCGCGGTTTCATCCGCGTAAATTTCTATCCTGTAGAAAATAGAAAATCATCCCATGGCATCCCTTAGGAAATTTTTTTTGGGATAAAAATTATCATTTTTGTTAATCCAAATTACTCTCTATGTGTGTGCTAAATTTCGCTTCAGAAGTTTTTGCGTGAAGGAGTAACAAACAAACAAAAAAGCATACAAACTTACGCATTACTTATAATATTAACTAGAATTCAGCCAAAATTACTATACTATAGCATTAATTGGATTATACATTGCAAATGAATACTCAATAAAATATTACCATTGACTTGTATTGAAAGAGACGGCGAGCTCGAATCTCGACGTCAGGAAAACTCAGCCCATAATGCGGAACACACGAACAATGAGCAGCTGTTCGTTTCTAAAGTGATATGCACGTTGCGAGAAACGCCTGTAAAAGCTTGACTATTACTCAGATCGTCCAACAATTACAGCGATATACTATCATAGATGCACATTCAGGCTTGCACTTTTGAAACTGAGTTGATTGTAAATGTGAGCACGGTAAAGACGTGATTCTTATTAAGCTTAACATTGTAAATTTGGTGTAACTTAATAATCTGGTAATTTTTCAAACTTACGGATACAGAAAATCACCTTAACAAGGGTAGAGTTGGAAATATATAATTGCAAATATTATTTTATTACATATATTTGAAATATTGTTAGCATAATTTATTAAATATGTGATAGTCGCAGTTCTATGTTAGTTTAACATATTTATTTTTACTGAGTATGTTGCATCATTTTAGCTAATGAGATAATTTATGATGGATATGCAGGTTAATGATTAACTTATTATGTTTTGTAAATTATGTAATGATATGCATTAATGTATGCATAATTAGTTTAAATACTATATAAGTATACGGTACCTTATGGTTTTGCCCTCATAAAATCTGCCCCAAAAAAGCCTTTGAATTTTTTAGGATTAAAAGTAATATATATTTTATATGAAAATTTTTAATAATAATCTGTAGAAAACTTATTATATACATAGGTATATAACAAGTTTAAAAACTTAAATGTCATATCTATATCAGCTGTATCTATTTTGTAAAATATCCAACACAGCCTTTTGTTTTCAGCGGGCGAACGAAAACATTTTCATTTCCTCGGTCATATTGGAGCGATCTCAGTTTGTTTATTCTCAATTTGTGACTATTCCGTAAGCTTCTCACGTTATTGATAATATCGTTATTGTCAATGTTGCCAGAAACTATTGCACGGATTTAGATTCCACTTACACCTGATAAAATCGAATTTGCATTTTAACTGGAACATGATAAGGTCGAATTTGAAACGTCGGTGTTTCGTATCGCTTAAACGGTGGGAGATTGGTAGTATAACAAAAACATTTATTTCTTTTCCGACCTGGAGCATACGGCCTGGCATCGAGAGACCGTTAACAGTTATAAGCCGTGTTATTTTTTATTATTTGTCACCAAGCTTTACGTTGTCGCATATTACGACTAACGAACACTAAGTAAGTGACGTTATGTTTTTTCTGTTTGTCATTACATAGTATAAAACAAAATCGCTTTCCGCCGTCTGTGTGTCTGTATGCTTAGATCTTTAAAATTATGCAACACATTTTGATGGTTTTTTTTATTAGATAGAGCGATTCTAGAGAACGGTTGATATAGTACAATTAGTCCATTTTGAAGTCCGAAATCCACCCGGGCAAAGCTGCGGGCGGAAGCTAGTATATTATATGCAAATAATGGGCATAATATGATGTCGTAATAGAATTATTTAAACAATATTTTTCAGTGAATGGGCAGTGACAGTGCATTTTGCAAATATTAGACATTTTTGTATATAATTAATATTAAACATATAATTATAATAATAATAATAGTAATTAAAAATATTTATAATTATAATTTTAATATAAATTGACATATACCAATATACGTGGTTTCGGGGTTTTATTCGCGTCCAAATCAAAAGGAAACGATTTTTCGATATGAATTATATTATATAATTTCAGATCCAGGCCATATTTACAAAATAATGGTTTGCAATTTTTTGCGTAAATGAATTACAATCTTTTGAATATATTATGAGGAGGATTGATCAATTTTAATAAGTAGTGACCCTATTTTAAATAAATATGGCGCGTATTTGAGTATTCAGGCTGAAACTGCGGTCCGAATCTCAGTTGGGGCAATATTTGTTCTCGGTCCTTCGATGTTTGTGGCCCTGTACTATGTATCTATGTCAACCGCGATAGGGGTTCATTTTTGAAGTCTGGGGCTTTTTAACTAAAAACAAACGTTACTCTCTGATTCGAATCCCGCAAAGCTCATAGATTATATTCATTTATCTATGTATTATATTTTTTTATAAAATCATATAAATAAATTAGGTGTCTAAAAAAATTGTAAGAGATAGTGCTATTCTGTCCGAATAAATTTCTTTCTTTCTTTCTTTCTACTGCTCTCTGCCGTCTGCCTCGTTTTGAGCGATGTGTGAGTGTCAGGTGGCCTATGGAAGGGGTGGAGGAAGGAGAGCATCGCATCTGTAAAAATTATATGCGGATTGCGGATTTCCTAAGGTTTCAATATTTCCTCTTCCCCCCTTTTGCTATAAAATTTAAAGACAACATCATGCACCATCCATGCCATCGGCTATATTTATCAACATGATCAGGTACACCTATAATAATTCTGTGCCTCCTGTGATAAGGAACACAAGTCCAAAATCTTAATTTTACAGGAGAGCGAAAATTAGATTTAAAATTAAAAAATAAGTTAAGCAAAGGGACATAAATATTATAAATTTGGAGAATTTCTTGACATTTTCTTGACAAAACCACGAGCCGTCCCTACTAAGATGTTGTAATACGAGTAAAAATATGTGTATGATACAAGGTAAATTATATCATTGTGCAATACTAGAACGCCTAAACTAAACACGAGAAATTGCTTTTGGAACCAATACATTACACTTACACTTACAATACATTACACATTACATGATAACCCCAACTTGTTTTATATCAATATGCATTTTTTATACCATGCTGCTACTTGTATTAGTTTTCACTTTATTATCTCCGAAACTATAGCAAATAGAAATACTTGAGTTGGACCAAAAAATTCGTATTTTTTTGCTGATTAAATATTTGTATATAAAAAACAAAAAAGGTTACAAGTCAACTTACATCACTGATCACAGGAGCCACTTAATTGTTTTTTACAATATCTCTCTCTGCTCCTGCTTTGGTGATAATCTGATTAAAGATACCTATTCATCTATAAAATTCACAACCATATACATAAAAATAAGTAAACTAGAGACTAAAACAAAACATACAACATTATCTCCTTTACATTACAGTCTAATTATAAAAAAATAACAAGTTGTAAAATATTAAAATAAATAGCACTATTTCATTTATATTAAAAACTACTGGCTGCAAGTCGCGTAAATTTCTATCCCGTGGAAAATAGAAAATCACCCCATGGCATCCCGTAGGAACATTTTTTGGGATAAAAACTATTCTAAATGTTAATCTAAGTTACTTTCTTTGTGTGTGCCAAATTTCATGAAAATCGGTTCATCAGTTTTGGCGTAAAGCGTGAAGGAGTTACAAAAAAACAAACAAATAAATAAACAAACATACATCACATTTATAATAATTTAGTAGGATAAAGTAAACTTAAAACACTCTAATGTGAGAATTAATAAAATCCTCTATGAAAAAGAATGTGATTTGGCTCGGCTTTTCTGTTCTCCAGACTAACTAAGCCTTAATTACCGCTCTTGGCAAGCGCAGCAAAATGCTTACAAATTATTCTTCTACCTGAATTAACTTAAGTGGCTCTACAAGTTTAAAGATTCTAGTTCAGGTCGGAGCAGCGAATTGAATAATTGCAGAGGTTAAATCAAAATGGTGGATGTGCGTCTTTCAGCTTTGTGGAGGTTGATTTTGCAATTTGCTTAATTAATATTCTCACTAATTAATTATTTGTAAACAATTTTGATGTTTTACTGACAATATTAGTTTTGATTTTGGAGTTCACTGAGAAATAATATTACAGACTCATTTAACTAAAATGATGTGTAAATGGTGTGAAACATTTAAATTTTCGTATCGTACCTTCGTTTCTTAATCGCTTCTCATCCAGCAAGAGTTATTAACAGCACTACATGATAAAATAATGATGACTAAAAAACTATAACTTTATGAATTTTACGATTACGTCATTAAAAATTTACAGTTTATATAAAATAACAGTATCTCTTACTAACGGCCTAGCCCTTTGATTATAGACGTGTATATAATCAAAGAGCCTAGCCATTAGAAGGTAGTGCGTAGCCCTCCTTGACTACGCATATGCATAATATGCAAATGTCTACAGCTGTAGGTATTCATGGAAATGTACCCGATAGCTCTTTTGCCCCATTATACTACAAAAATACCTTTCACATCAAAATGGTGTTGAATGTAAAGAGCAAACTTCAGTAACGTGGCCTGGCTCTGATAATATAGTATTAAAGTAAAACATGGCCGACAGGACTTGAGGTGTCCGAGATAGAGGTATCTACTGGAGACTGCAAGGCAATAATGGCAATACCTCTTAGAATTCTCTTATACAACAAAATATTCCAGTAAAAGAACAAAATCCTAATAAGATACACGTGTATATTACAAAACAGTCTTTCGCCTTAATATCTTACTATATTATACTTAGAGTGGCAAAGAACCGTGATCGTACGTAAATCCTATATCCAAGAGGCTCAAGATGAGCTTTCAGTAAATATTAATAGTGTGTGGCGAATTCATAATTGCTGGGTTTCTTATCTTTGAGAAAGGTTTACCTTGAGTCATATTTTATTCCTTTTGTAGTAAATATTATATTTTCTTTTGATGGTTGGAGTAAATATTGTAGTAAACAGGCGCCAGTTCTGCCCCGCGGTTTCACCCGCGCAACGGGTATTTGATTTTGAAAATTTTGAATCCAAGAAACGGACACAAACTTGCAAAGTAAGAAATTCTTTTTAGGGGCAATGTATACGGCTCTACAATAGAATCCTTTTTTTTGTTTTTTTTATATTATAGGGGGCAAACGTGCTAGTACTTAGGGACTTCCGCCGCCCATAGAAATCCGCTAAACTACGTGTCTTGCAGACGCGTTGCCGGCCTTTAAGAAAGTGGAATGCTCTTTTCCTTGAAGATCCCTAAGTCGCATCGGATCGGAAAGGAGGCAGATGGGTACACAGTACTGTCGTACGCGGTAAAAAATGGCGTTTATATCCTAGAATGTGTCCAAAAACTTTCGAGTAAGAAATTTAAAAAGTTGTTAAAGAACGATTGTGTGGTAAGGGATATAATTATAAGGTAACAGATTATAATAATTATGTCAGACACCATACCTTGGGAATAGTACCCACCTTCGGCTGATTTTGTAGAATAATTATTGTAATTTGATTGTATATCTTATATTATAATACTATAATGTGTTCGTATTTTTATATTGATATTATACTTCCTCATGAGGCCTGCTGAGTTTGTTTCGCCGGTTCATCTTAGGACAGGACTGGGGTTGAACCAGTGGTAGTTATAATTGTTGACGTTCAAAAAGTAATTATATTTTGTATAAAAACTTTTTCATTACATTCTATTGTTATATTAAATTCATACATTTACCAGCACATATTGGTAAATCATATGATTTACAAACAAAACTTGAGATTATCTTTCCCGTGCCTCGAAGAGCACGTTAAGCCGTCGATCCTGAGCTTCACTTCCCTTCGGTCGTGCTGGATTGACATCCCATCGGAATATAACAATAAGCGAAAAGACTCAACTTGTATAAGCGCAAACACTCGTGCACTATACCTGTACATATAATATGTCCTGCGCAGATGGCTCGTCCCTTTAGAGTTGGGCCGTCGTAGCCGAAATTAGGCTGGTACGACGTTTTTATTATTAGTACATTAATAAGTATATTATTCGCTGTAAAACCTTCCAGATTTAAGATATGCTATATGGTTTAGAAATACAAATGTAAATGTTAAACAATAAAACTTTTACACAGGTTTGATTAAGTTTTATTACTGGAAACATACAGAAATAAATGTTTCATATTTATTCTAGTACGTTCATAGTAATGTAGGCTTATGATAATAACGTTTAATTTTAATACAAGGCACCGAGGCTTTCCATCAAATATTTATTCACAAAATAAATCCCGACGTACAATATTCTGTATAAATTATCTGTGCGAAATTTACGATGCGGATTTTTACTAGCTAACAACTGTAGCGGGGCCGTTACACATTTCATATATACTCCGCCATTTGTTTCCATTTGTTATACAATATTTATAAGCGTGTATAAACCACAATTTGATCTTGCATGTGCTCTGTTTCACGTTGTTTGTGGTGACTTAGTATCTTGCCTGAATTTAAGCTGAATTGAACCGGCGTGATAGGTAGCCTTTGTTTCCATAGTATCGACGGTATACTTATAAACTGTATTATCATTTTGTGCGGCCTGTGTTAATCCTATGGGTTGAAGAGATAGTTAGCCCAGTTTTTATTAGTAATAGGGACTTTTTTTTTTATAGTACATGGGGACAAACGAGCAGTCGGATTTTCATGACTACCGTCGCCCATAGACATCCGCATTGAGACAATGCAGATGCGCTGCTCTCTTTTCTCTTCCCCTCTCCATGGACCACCAGATACTTACACACCGCACGAAACGCGTCAGCACAGCTGCTGTCACTTTGCGCCGGTTTCGTGTGAGCGAGAGGTACCTCCCCCGTCGTGTCGGCCCAATTCGGCTACATGCAAGCATGCAGTGTGACACTACCTCTTACTAAATACATATGAAAAAACTATAAGATAGATAAGACTGCTGCTGCTAGTTATTTTTAGTACTACATTTTTTTTTTTGTAATATCTGAGGTCTTTTACAAACTAAGTAAGTCTAGCCCCGTGCTAAGTACCGTAAATACCTACTTGTGTTGCAGGTACTAGACAGCGGAAATATATGAAACTTTTTCATAAATTTAACAAATTACATATATACATTTAAGACCTATATTATAGGAATACATATAATATATAGATGAACATACCTGACCTGGGCGTGACTCGAATCCGCGACCCTGGCGCAAGATGCTCGTTAACCCGAGCGTCGTTGCCACTACGCCAGCCAGAATATTTGACCCATGAAGATTCAAAATGTTAAAAACTTTTCATTTCTTACATAATATCCCTACTTGATTGTTAACTCTATTCAAAAAAGATTTTGCGAAGCGCAGAAAAAACAACGTACATCTTTTGATCATTAACTGAATATTTTTTCTCCAAACAGAGCTCCCATCAAAACCGGTGATCTTTGACGAGTACGGAAAGGAAATACCCGGAGTGGCGGGCCCTTACAACGAAGGGGACGACTTCAAGTTAATTTGCTCCGTCAATGGAGGTGAGTTAATACGATTTGCCTAAATTTCCGCTTACTAAAAATATTGTCGAAAACCCTATATTTAGGGATTAGCAATGAACACTTCGATGTTAGTTTTAATGATATGTCACTCGAATAAGACTTGTTTTGATGCCCTGTTGATATATTCACAAAATAAATGTTTTTCAGAATGAGATTCTTATTTTCACTGATATTTTTCCGTCTCAATATTTATTAGCTTTAAGAGACATTTCCAAGTATCATCGTAATTTTAATAAACATGAGAAGATGAATCACTTAAATCTTTCTTTCGAAATATAAAAATAATAATAATATTGTAGATATTTAAATACAAGACGAATTCTGCCGTTATTGATTAAGCGTCCTGGTCTATTTCAATACTTTTACATAACGTTAAATTTAACATAATATAATATGGACAAGTTAATTATGAAAAAGTGACTACTATGAAATCTAAATGGGACCTTCTTGTTGTAACATTTGCTCATTGATGCAAAGAAAATTCACCATACTCGACATCAACATATTTTGTCGATGCCTGTGAGTAAATGCAACATAACACCTATGCTTTATTGGTATGGTTATATTTAGACTCCTTCAACATATTGTAAGTAAGTAACTTAAGTATTTAAGTAAACCAAGATTTCTCCAGCTCGCTTAATTGTGATTACAATTAAGTGATAACCGGAAATAGCTGGTTCAAGTGACTGGAAGATAAGAAGGCGGCAGTCACCCGGGCGGAAGATTTCCCTTTCGAGCTTTGTTTAAATAAGTTGTTTGTCGCTTACTTAGAGAATGTCTAAGTAATCTAATTGCTCATTAAAACTTTTATGAAAAATGAATTGTGTGTGTGGATGAAGCACATACGTTTAATATTAACATGTTGGCATAGACACGTTAGCATGTAAATGGTTTTACGTTTAACTTAAATGGAAAAATACAAGTTAAATATGTTAAATTTGAAATACATAATAGCCCACGTTATCTAGTTCTGTGTTATAATAATATCTAAAAGATATATTTTTTAATTTAATTTAAAGTATAAGCTATACCTAAATGAAAAACCACAGACCATAATATTATTAGTCATAATATTTAGCTAATCCTAACATTGTTAATCAAGCCAAGAACGTACATGTTGATATTCAGCTTATCCAGATATTAGTAGTTAGTTGAAAAGTGAATAGTACAAACGTTACTTACATACGAACATGTCAAGTTAAATAAAACCTTGTAAAAATAGGGAATGCTAAGAAAACTCGAGCTGTCGTAATTGGTCTTTTCCAGCGAGGCTAGATAAATACAATCTCAACTTAACTTCCAGTGTAAACATGGATGTTTACTTTGCAATAGCCAATATCTTTTTGTATGAAATTAATTGCCTCTTTTATATAATCCAATGTAATGTAATAAGGATGTCGCAGGTTTTAGCTTGTAAATTATAAAAATTAAGAAGAATAATTATGTTGTGAATTCTTGAAATAAGATAAATAAATAAAAGCAAAAATAAAAATATTTTTATTTTATCCAAAAAATGTAAAATAAACTCGACTAAATTCCAGTGCAAACTAGGTATTTACTTTGCAAAATCCCCGATCTTTTTGTATGGAATTAATTGCCTTTTTTAGGTAATCCGACGCCACGAGTGCAGTGGCTGGAAGGCGATACAGTGCTCACGTCGCTCAACGCGGGAGAACTCCAGCCTTCGGGAGGCAGCCGGTCGTTGACCCTAGTGGTCGCGAACGCCACTAGAGCCCATCTATCCTTCGTGTACACTTGCACTGCGGATAACACTCTCTTATCTCCGCCTCAACGAGCTTCGGTCCGCTTAGATTTATATTGTAAGTTGCTTTTTTATTTTATCTACAGTCTGTGC
>LUGF01042317.1:418574-433971 GCA_001625245.1 Calycopis cecrops
TAACACCCCCTGCCATTTATTTTTTCAATATTTTCAATGTACAGAATTGACCCTTCTACAGATATATTATAAAGTATAGATGGGATTTATTTTTTTTTGTAGGTATTTTTCCAGGATAAAAAGTATTCCATTTTATGCCCAGGATAATAAGGTATAATTATACCAAGTTTCATCGAAATCGAACCGTTAGTTTTCACGTGATGCCTGATCATACAGACAGACAGACAGACAGACAGACAGACAGACAGACAGACAGACAGACAGACAGACAAAAATTTTTTTAATCGCATATTTGGGTTTGCTATCAATCCAGTAACACCCCCTGCTATTTATTTTTTCAATATTTTCAATGTACAGAATTGACCCTTCTACAGATTTATTATATGTATAGATGCAGTCTGTGCAAGGTTTAATGTGAGATTCTTTTAATTTACAAGTATATGGATGATGTAACAGCGTGTCTTATTTTGCGAATAATAAATGTGAAGGACGCAAGGCAAATCTTTTGTTGTTATTGACAAGAAATGATTGTTATCAAGATCGAATCAAATGTCGTCTCATCCGCTCAAATCCGTCAAGAAACAGGTACAGGCGTATCAGGGAAATTTGAAATTTGAAATACGTTACGATATATCAAATGGGGACAGGCTAAAAAAGCGAAAGGAAGTTGATGGATTGATTAAAAGTTTGTGTACAGCGTGAAATTTCAAATTCAAAACTCGCTCAAAGTGATTGCGAGAGTGCTGGGATATTCAGAATATTTCATACTGGAAGAGCTTGAAAAACAGCTTGTAAAGGAAAGTTGTAAAAGCTGTGCTGTCGCGTTTCGTTCGGTTTGTTAGTTTCTTTTTGCTCATTGGAGAAGGAAGAAGGACGAAACACGTATTCATAACAATTATCAAGGGGCGTTAGTAGATACTAAAAGAAAAACCTTTTGAAGTAAAACTTCTTTACGCGCGCTTGATTTAGGAAGTAAGCTGGCGAGAGAGTTACAAAAATCACACATCGGGCGTGGCCAATGGAAATTGTCAATTATCATTCAAATTCAAAATTCAAATTCGATTTAAGTGAAACTTTTTTGTATTTAAAAAAATGTTTATTATATCATGTTTTATCAGTGTTACTACGGAAAATAATTTGTGTATTAAATCAGTAATTAAGTTTTACTTCAGTTGTGTGGGCTAAAGCACACACTTTTTTTATATTAGGTACACTTTTTTATATAATGCATGTTTTGCCTTCATTTCCACCCCGCATAATTTAGGCCACGGGAAACTTACTAAGCGCATAACACGTGATAGCTGTCACATTTCGGCGGTATTGTAATATGAGCTAGATGTAATGTGATGATGATACCAATTCGGCTTGGGACTGCCATACTGTTCGGTTTGAGTTAACAAATCTGCAATACCATAACGTTTCTTAAAAGCTATAGCGATGTAATTAATCATTCATCATTCGTCCTGGAGGTTAGCCAATAGCCATCACAAAAGAGTATGTTGTGACTGCTTTGTGACAGTAATAAAAAGAGCATTTCACCAAATATTAAACCTTTATTATCAGTTTTATGCGCCTCAAGATGTTAAACATTTTATTGAATGTATGAAGTGGATCTCTTTCCACTTTCGGCTATCAGATATTAAGACAAGGATCGGGTTTCTTACAAGGAATGGGAAGAGGTAGTACCACGCTGCATGCATGTAGCCGAATTGGGCCGGCACGACCTGTGAGGTGTATCGCTTACATGAAACCAGCGTTAAAAGACAGCTATGCTGTCACGTTTCGTTCGGTTCGTAAGTAGCCGGTGGTCAATAGTGGGAGGAGGAGGTAGCAGGGGGCAACGCATCTATATAGCCTCTATGCGGATATCTATGGGCGTCGGTAGTCATGAAAATGGCTCCGACTGTTCGTTTGCCCCCTATACCATTAAAAAAACCAGATTTGAGTAGGTACGCCCCACAAGCAATGCTAAACGCGACAGTACAGCGCAGCTGTTACTTACCAGGTCACATCGTTGTCCCCTCCCACGTTATATAATTATATTGACATTATTTCGTCACTCCTCCCTAATTACTGGCCTGTAGAATTGACGTCAGTAAATTAGTGACGTCAGTAAAATATAATTAGCTTCTATTCACTTTCTGACGTGATCAAGACAATGCCTATCAGATTATTTGATGGAAAAATACCATTGTTATACGTATTACATAATATTCAGCATTATTAGCCCAGACAGGTAGCAAAAAATAAACGTGGGCGTAGTTTATATTTTACGTCGGTGTTATGAAACTAAAAGGTTTTACAGTAGAGAATCCGTGAAATTGTAGCTATTAAATGAATATCTACGCCCATTACCATTCGCATCGTTAAAGGTTATGCAGGCGTGATAAACGGATCCCCTCCTCACAAACTTCATGAAAGGCTATAACGCAAGCCTCACTTTTAAGCCCGCTTTAGACTAGACAGACTAGACCGTACGCCAGGAATATAAACCTCTTATACAATTATTTGTAAGTAACAACAAACTTTAACAAAGTCTAAAGTCTATATTCAATATTCATAACAAATGTACAATAATCTTCTTATTCTGTTCCTATTTCTCTGTTTTCTATTTTCTCGCGAATCATATGTAAATAAGTAAAAAGAAATGGAACAAAATACTCTGTATATCGGTCCCATAAAATTCCGTTATAGTTTTATGTTTAGTGAAATATTGCTGTGTTTCTGGGTCAATTTGCATCGGAGTGGAATGAAACCCTTTCGGCGAAACACAGCTCTTAGAAGGCGATATTACGAGGCAATTTTTCATTGATCTCGAGAAATTTTCCTCTAAATAAAACGATGTTATGAGCCAGTTTATTTTCAAGGTACAAAAGGTATGCAATTTGGGTGGGTTATGATAAGCTTTGTTGTTTTTAGTTATCGTAAAAGAACTACATGTTGTTTTTGTGCGTGGGTTATTGAAATTGTTACTCGGTTTTGGCGTTAATCTGTATAGTGCTAGAAATAATAAACATTAATTTAAACTTTCTACGAGTATAATAATCGTTTGACTTTGTGTTGATTCAAAAAGCATGGGTCTAGCAGGAGACCGACAGACAGCCGTTAGATGTGCGCCTGTTTTTCTCTGGTCGTTTTGAAATGGTATTCGATCAGATCGACGGGGTATAAAGTGCTTTAGTATTTGTGCAATGATATTATTATGTATGCTTGGTGTAATATCAATGTCATTATTATCTTGTTTGTCCGCAGTGCGACCGCTCACAGTGGAGATTCTGTCCCGGGAGCAGCCGCTGTCGGTGGGCAGGACTGCGGAGTTGTGGTGCAAGTCCACGGGGGCGCGGCCGCCCGCGACCATCACGTGGTGGCTCGGCGGCAAACAGCTGAGCTCCGTTACGAAATTACAGGTTGGTTTTCTGGGGTTTGGGGGGATTCGGGATTAAACCCGCGACCCCTGGCGCAACATGCTCCGCTTAACTGAATTTTGTAGCACTGCGCCATCCGGTCGTCATTCTATGCATAGGCATGCTACAGCTGTCGTTGAAGCAGATATATGAATGCAACAGAGTGTGTCTAAAACACACCATTGAAATTGAAGTAAAATCTTATCCGTTTTATTCATTCTGTCTTCGAATTCTTTGTCGTATCTTCACTTGTCTTGTATTTTATTGACTAGTATCTTTTATTCCTCGTCGTAACTCTATCTTAAACTTAGAACACGGAGTAAAAACAAAACCCGACCAAAAGACACGTTTGTTTCCTACATGAAATACAAGCTTGGCAAAAGACAAGAGGTTTTTATTAGATATCTGTAAGTGACTACCGTAGCCAATAAACATTCTTGAAACTAAGAGTTGCTAGACTTTTAAGAAATAAGTTTGCTGTAGACTTAAAGAATCGTATGGGATTAAATACAGTAGTCATATAAAGGTTTGCTTTTGTGAGTAGTCACGGGAAGCTCTATAATATTATTACAGCGGAATAGAGGTAGTGCCACACTGCGTGCTTGCATTTAGCCGAATTGGACCATTGGACGACCGGGTAGGTACCTTTTGCTTAAAGTGGCGTAAAGTGCCAGCTGTGGTGTCGCGTTTGTGCGGCGTGTAAGTAGCCGGCGGCCCATGGAGGTGGGTGGAGAAAGGAGGGAATCTGTATAGCTTTAATGCGGATGTCTATGGGTGTCATGAAAATGGCTCCGACTGCTCATTTCATCCCCTCTAGATCATAAAAAAATTGAGCCACCACGGCCGGGAAGGTACCTCTCGTTACCTGATACCCCAAGTGGCCAGATATGATGTTACGTTTACTGTATTGAGGGGAAGGAAACATAGCAAAGAGACTGACTAATAATTGTACGGTTGTCTAAGTAGGTAGGTAGTTAAATCGCCTCTTTTTTCTGTCTTACTATTTCGGTGTGAATGAATTTGAAAATAAAAATGAATTTAATTTATATGAATCACCACTATGATACTCGTACTATGAATGAATGAACACTACGAGCTTTAGATAAACTAGCTAAACAAACCCCTGAGTTTGTTTAGCTAGTTTATCTAATGCCCGTAGTGTTGGACCGATGATTAACTGGCTGACGTTAGAATTTTTTTTTTATAATTTGATTTTGTATATGTAGAACATTTTCATTTGTATTCAGAGATGTAACATCAAATCCTTTTACCGTGGCAGTAAAGCCGATAATATTCACACAGATATTACTTTGTAATAGAATGAATACATCAATATTCTAGTCTCATGGGCTTAAAAAGCATTGTGATTTATTATTAGTGGGCCGACGTGTTTGGCCCTTACCCGTACGAGCGTTAAATAAGGCCGTAATCTTATTATTGAGTCGACATATCGAGTAAAGTCTAGTGATTAAATTTCAAGGGTTTGTGCGAAAGGGCCCTTCTCTAAAGCACTTACTGGCGAAGTGGGTAGGAACTTATAAAATATCCACTCACCGTGAAACGGCAGACGAACTTTAAGATCTTTATAAAGATGGGTAAATCATTTTTAGAGTACCATTTCTGTGTCGCAGCCACCTAAGTCAGGGAATAGAGGTATTCTTTTTAGTATAGGTCGGATAGTATTAGTGAGTCGGAGCTGTCAACGACTACCAACACCAAAACATCCAAATAGAGGTATTACAGATGTATTGCCCTTCCTTCTTACCTTCCATGGGTCAAAGGAAACTCACATACCAAATTGAATTGGACTGTATCTTTTATATTATCGATAGTTCCACTATTGATAGTTGACCTCGAACATCAGTTGGTATATCAATATATTTGATACAATCGATGCTCTCGATAGTCTATCGATATAAGCCTATCAAGCGGCATCACTAATTTTGACCACAGTCGAGAGAAGACTTGTTAATAATATCAACGTGCAATAAAAATTCTAAGCTGAAGACTTGTCTAGCAAATATATGTATACGAGCACTTAAACTACGTAGGGAGCGTTCGTTCGTGGCATTCCAATAACTTGTAACTGGGGCTCGAGTTTTATCAGTAAATAGCTTTTAAAAATACTTTCTGATATGTTTGTTTGTGTATTTGTTAAGAGGTAGTGCACACTGCATGCTTGCATGCAGCGGAATTGGGCCAGCACGACCNNGGGGAGGACCAGGGTAAAGTGATAGCTGTGCTGTCGCGTTTCGTGCGGTGTGCAAGTAGCTGGTAGCCTCGATGAGGATGCGCCACGAAAATAGCTCCGACTGCATAAGTGTTTTTTTTCTTCATTTCGGAGTATTATAATATTACACATTAATAACTTAGACCACCATATTATATTCCCGTAACAACGGGATGATATCTTTACATATAAAATATGCTATGTTTTCTTTTTTAAAAGATCTAGCCGTAGATGTTCAGAAAAAAGAGAAAAGATAAAACATAAAAAAATTGACAAACAACTGTCAACTTTAGATCATTAGAGTACCTAGTTTACTTGATATTCAATATTTCAATTAAAAAGGCTTTAGACCAACGCCACGGGCGGGGACAAAAGGGCCACGTGTTAACGTCTTGGGTAAGTCATGAAAATGGCCCCGACTGCCCGATTACCACTGTTTATATTCATCTTCAATGCTTCTTGGCACTACCTCTGACTTTTAAACACATGATAAATGTAGTGTTCATCATCTCGAGTTTACGACCAACAATACTCACCTCCCTGGATGTAATCTCGACATGATATACCAATTCTTTTATGCTTATAGTACCTGTAAGGGGACAAACGAGCTGTCGGAGCCGTGGTACTACCTCTTACTAATACTAATGGTTAGAGAATGTAAATGTGGCTCATTGTTTTATTTGCTATATTTTCTTTAATCTATATCTATAAATCTATATATCTATAAATATTATAAATGCGAAAGTTTATATGTTTATTTGTTACTCTTATACGCAAAAAGTGCTGAACCGATTGTCATGAAATTTGGCACACACGTAGATAGTAGCATGGATTAACACATACGATTGTTAACATCCTGAAAAAATGTTCGTATGGCATGCCATGGGAAGATTTTCCACGGTATCAAAATTTACGCGGGTGAAACCGCGGGGCGCAGCTAGTTTTTAACAAATGAACACGCACAGTAAATAAAACTGACGAATACTGGACACCAGCACTGAAATATAGCCCAGTCGGTTAAGCGCCTGTACTAAAATGAAAACATTTGTGAATTTTAAGTGTTTGTCAAATAGTACGGACCTTCGTTTCACGAGTATATGAGTGACGTCACGAAAACATCAAATTTGACCAACAACTTGTTTTATGGGTCATTAAATTTCGCTTCGCTCGTGGAAATATAAATTTTAAGTACCCTCACGACACTGGAGTTTCAGATGCTTCTTCAAATAATAACAATATAAGTTCCTCTCAAATTGAAGTGACATTATTAAAGTTTATGTTTGTTTTAAGAAATAATTAATTGCCAACTATTTAATTATCGCAAGTTTTAGAGCGTTCTCATAACTGGAGTTTATACAAATGCTTTGCCCACGCTTGTTGCATACCCTGCAAAGGGTACCCAGACTCGTACAAACAGCATCGAATTGGACATAGTTGTCATTTGAGGCCAGGATACAGTAGTTCTATGTGCCTGCAGGTTAGTCTTTTTTTTGGTAACGCAGGGGAATACTTACTTACGCTACCCTGGAGCCCGGGTGGCTCAACCGGGTACAGCGTCAGGCTTGGCAATATGGTTGCTTCTACCTACTTAACCCCTGCCTTCAACCGCTATAATTGGAGGGCCCCGGATCTACAAGCAACAGGATCCCTCCAGCGACAGCCTGGCCTCGGTGAAAAGTCCAGACTTCTCCACCCTTGGGGAGTATCCGGCTGCCTTTGAATATTCCCAATTTCAACGATGGAACCGTGCAATGGGATCAGGCTTCCATCCTGACCACTGGGCCCTATGCTCCAACGGAGCACGACACACCGGTTGTTCTAATCCACGCCGCCATCTTCTGATTCAGAGGAACGGGTGGAAGACTTCTCCCCCAATCCTTTCAGTATAGGTAGCCCTGGCATAGCCTTGGGGATTATAAAGGCACGCAAGCCGTGGTAGCTTGCGTGCCTCTATGATCCCCAAGGCTATGCATCAAGGTGCCAGCATCTTCGGGGGGGAAACCACGTCAGCCTAGTCCTGTACTAAGTAACCTAAGACGTTACGGTTACTAGGTAATTTGAAACTAAATAGATTCATTGATATATAGCATTTTTATTACAAAAAATACATTGATCATCCATGATTTGGGCGGAATTCAAACCGGCGACCGCGGCCATACCGTGCATATTATGCAATATCAAGAACTACTGATTATTAACTATTCATACAAAATAATTTGCTGCTACTCTGTAACAAACAGACACTTCAATTTTATTCTCCTTATAATTTAAGAGGGATTGTTAAAACAAAACACTGTATAGGTACTTAACGAGCGAAACTCTATGAGCTTCTTAAAACAATGTAAACTTTGTAGTGTTTTTGAATTATAGTTACTACTTACTAAAAGCTTAACGTTAAATTTGTTTATAAATTGTTTATAAAGTTTTGTTTATTCTGCTCTCCTTTCTCCTCCCATATCCATGAGTAACCGGCTACTTACACACCGCACGAAACGCGACAGCACAGCTGTCACTTTACGCCGGTCTCGTGTAAGCGAGAGGCACCTCCCCTGACGTGTCGGCCCAGTTCGTGTGCATGCAAGCATGCAGTGTGGCACTACCTTTTACTAAATACTACCTCTTACTGCATCTTACTAAATAAATTACATACATTAGTTTTTCAATGGAAGGATGGCTCTCAGTGTCTTTTGGTCGACCATAAACATTATAATAACCAGTTACAGAATCACACAATATGTTTTTTACAGCCCTGCTCTCAATGAACTATTTACACTCCTGCAAGCCATTTCTTTTACACATATTTTGACATTTAAAAATACCTAGTGTACTTAATGTAACTTAATGTAATGTAACGTAAAATATAATGTAACGTATTTAAATATAATACTTATTGTAGCTTTGTTTCCAGGACGTCGAACGCAACGAAACGCAATCACTGCTACAATTTACTCCTTTGAAAGAGAACAACGGACAGGTCCTGTCCTGCAGAGCGCAGCACGAGAAGTTCAACAGATCCACTATAGAGAGCAGACTGCCGCTTAATATCTTTTGTAAGTGACTTTCTTTTGATGTAAAATATTAAAAATCGGCCAATTCAGATGGAAACGTGACTACGTGAAATGAACGTTTCTTTATAGACTACTAGTTTACCGCGGCTTCATTGGCGTCTATAAATAATATTATTTCTATAGCTTATGTGTTATTCTGGTCAACATACCTACTCAAGTTTAAAAAATTATAAGTGATTGAGTAAGTGACATTCGTATATCTTTTCCATTTATAATATTAGTATTTGTGAATTTACATTGATTGCCTCGTAGTGATAAGCATGTTCAACCAATGTTCTTAAGCTCAAGTTTCGTGGCAGATTAAAAAATGTAATTGGAATTTTTCAATTTCTTATTACACTACAAAGTTAGGAAGTTTCGGTGTTGTCCTGCCCTCCTTAGGGATATAAGGCTAAAGTAGTAAAGACTTGTGCTCTATAACATTCCTCGCACATAAAGTTCTATAGACAGTATAAAAAAGGTTGCCGCAGCCAAAATGGCGAAATGGACATTATTACAGTCTTAATTTTAATATTACGAATCTGGATCTGTACTCAATGTATTATGCCTATCGAAATTACATCATGACACATAGATGTTATTCGCATGCTAAAGTAGCTACATAACCTCAAGTCGTGTCTCCTTTACCCTCTCTCATAACACCACGCCGCATGTTTACGAGTGTCCTCAGTAAAGGCATCAAAACTTTATTCGCTGCTATACTCAGTTTCCTTTACTCTATACAATACTTATTTTGCTTATAAAGCTGAAGAGTTTTTTTTATATTATGGGGGGCAAACGAGCAGTTTCGTGATTGCAGACGCCCATAGACTTCCGCATAGAGGCTATATGTATATATGTGCATATATATGTGATGCGCTGCCTTTCTCCTCCCACTTCCATGGGCCACCAGCTGCTTACACACCGCATGAAACGCGACAGCGACTAAGCGGTCTCGTGAAAGCGAGAGGTAGCTCCCGGGTCGTGCCGGCCCAATTCGGCTTTTTTTTCTTTGGTTTTATTTTTTTCTTTGGTCGCTAAAGCTATCTCAGGAAACATTGGTCCTATTTCCAACATTTTTTCGATGTAAGTCAGCCCATTTACCAAGGATTAGAAACTACAATACAATTTAAAAAAATAATACAACGACGAATATGAGCGGAGTATGCAATTGTGCGGGTGAGGGGGCGCCACTAGTTGCTATACTACTAGCGCTAAAGCGTGTTTTAACTAATAACTTGCTTTTTGATAGCCTGCGGTCCTCTCCTAGGTCGTAAATAAAACGCTATGAGAATTTTTACGCTAAGAAAATTTCTGAGTAGCGGTTCCTCTTGCGTAACGTAAACCATCCCGGCGTATGATATATTTTCAGTCATGGCTGATTGCCGCTGGGAATCCGATGGGGCATCGGAATATGAGGGACTTGCTAAAATTTGCGACTGTCTAACATGTGAATTGTTTCTCAATAATTAGACTAAATTACGTAAGTAGGTAGGTACTTAGCTGTACACACTTTTTTATTTGTATTTTTTAAATGTTTATAACTACTTTATAAATATATGTGAAAATAGATGAATAATTTTCAGATTAACACGTAAAAATGCACAAAAACTAGTTATTCAATTAAAAGTGCATAAACTTTTTTTTGTTGTTGCTTTAATCAAGATCGAAAACGACTTAAATATTTTATGTATGCGGATGCTACATATTATGATTCGTTCATCGATCTATACCTTTATTATAGTATAGGTGGCAAACGAGCAGTCAGAGCCATTTTAACTACCGACGCCAATAGACATAAAGGCTATACAGATGCGCTGCCCTCCTTTCTCCTCCCACCTCCATGGGCTACTTACACACCGCACGAAACGCGACAGCAGAGCTGTCACTTTACGCCGCTGTCGTTTTAGTTAGTTTTGTTAAATATTAAGGTAACAAAACTAACTTACAATGACAAACGGTGGAGAACGATGTTGATGATAATTATAGACGTGTCATAAAAGCCCAACCAAGCGGAAAGGCGACCACAATCCACTAATGCGGATCAGAACCGAACCTGGCGCGGTGTTAAGTTTTAATTGGTTTAGCAGCTCATTACTTTAATCCAATATAAGCTGAACAAATGACGAATGCTGTGTAATATGTTTCCAAAACCGTGGGGGACATTAACAGGTGTTTCATTTATATCAGAACCATTTGACTGCCTCGTGGTCTAGTGGTAAGCTTGTTTATAAATGTGAGGTCCGGGTTTGAATCCCGGGTCGGACCAAAAATTATTATTAAGGTTTTTCAATTTCTGCCGGAGTCAGGAAGTTGACGGTGTTACACTCCTGTGCCTTGGAGAGCACGTTAAACCGTCGGTCATGCGCCTGATTTCTCACAGGTCGTTTCGGACTGCCGTCCCATCGCAATATGAGGATGAGGGCACAGTGTTCGCGCAGACACAAGTGCACCCTGCACTTGTGTCTGCGCGAACACTTGTTCACTATAATATGTCCTGCGCAGATGACTCGTCTATATAGACGGCCGCCGTAGCCGAAATCGGTTAGGACGACCTTATTATTATTATTTTATAAAAACCATAATCTATACATATAACAAAAAAGGTAAAATTCGTACGTACATTGAATATGTTTACGAAAAACTGATTGACATCGCCCATGTTAGAAAAAAAAATCATTGAAAGTGTCAATGATTTTTTTGTTTGTCTGTTTGTCCGGGCTAATATGCGAAACAACTGAACGGGTTTGAATGAAACTTTTTGTGGTGTATAGATACTAAGCCTGGTCAACATTAAATACACTTTTTACTGCGGTAAAATCGCTCATTCCTACCGGAAATCGGAATTTCGGTACACTGCAAACAAACAATAACAGATCACTTTGATTATAGTATTACTACGCGAACAAAGTCGCAGGCACCAGCTAATATATTATATTTTGGGAAGATTTGTTGGATGAACATAACATTATATCGGTACAAAATCGGTTTGTTTAACCCTAATATTGAACAAGAGATTGCTTTCAAAATTATAGACATAGGCATATTTCTGCGGCACTGAAATATAATTGTGTGGAATCGACAACCTATTTTATAGATATCATTGGCAAGTCTGTGTAAGCTCCGAATTCATCAAGTTCCTTAATTGGATACAAACTGATCTAATTCAAGTCAGTGATAAATATAAAGGCGGGCTGTCTTCTAGAATATTATAGTTATTACATATCCATAACGGTCATAACAGAGGTATTTTTTATATAACGCGTGAGTTAACCACCCATTAAGGTTGTGTCGATCCTTGAGTTTTGAACTCCATCTTAGAGAAACCCTTAAACCCATCCTATTCTTCGTCAGAAGCCATTGTCTTGCATGAATAATAGTTAATTGCTATTAAGTAAGTAAGAAAGCAGCGGAATTGTGCCGGAACGATTTGGGACAGCATGACAATGGCACAAAACAGCCATCACGGCTGTTCTGTCGCGTCTCGACAGGATACGCAGGATGGAGAAGGAAGAAGGGCAACGCATATGACTTTTATGCGGATGTCTATGGGCGTCAGTAGTCATGCAAATGGCTCCGATTACTCGTTTGCCCCTCATACTGTAAAAAATCTGAATAATCTATATGCGAATGTCTTTTGGGGTCGGAAGTCGGAATGGCTCCGAGTGCTCGTTTGCCCTCTTATACTATTAAAAAGCAAATATTAGATTTAATATTAAAAGCTTAAGACTAATAATTTCTTAGTATATGCTTTCATTTCACCTTGTTCAATTACATAAACTTAAAAAGTTATAGGTAACATTTTCATTCTAGAGCCTGGGTTTTACGGGCGAATTAAAAAAAACAGTGAATATGAATACAAAGGCCAGGCTGGAAGTTTTATAGTAAATAAGAGATACCTTCCCATTTGTTCGCATAAAATATGAATTGTTTTTGTTGCGTTATTTAAATGGTTTTAGTTTCCTATTTGTGAAACAGATTAAGTTCACCGTGTAAAAATACTGGCGATTTCATACAAATACTGCTGCCTATTTTATATTCAGAAACTTTAGAATTATAGAAATTTGTTGAATGATATTAAGTGTTAATAAAGTGATATAAAATTATTATATTTGATTTTTTTTAAATTATGATATCAAAATAGAATTTATTGTGTGTTACAAGTGACAGCGTTAACAATAAAATGTTTGTACGTTTCTGTCAATTTTAAATTTTCCAAAAATACTAATTGACTATTAAAGTCATCACTTTAATTGGTAAAAATCAAATCAATTAAAATATGAACTATAGATATTTAGAGTAACTTTGTGACATATTATCTACTTTACTTAAGTGTATACCTGGTGATGAGATATTGAAACCGGTCGTGATTAATGTAATTTAAATTAATAAAGTGTAAATAGTGTAAAAAACGTATATTATTTCATACAAGAAGATATAATATTATGAATTTTATGTAAGAGATAGTACCGCAGTGCATCCAGCCGAATTGAGCCGGCACGACAGGGGAGGTACCTCTCGCTTACACGACCGGACCGGCGTGGAGTGACATCTGTTCAGTCGCGGTGTCTAAGTAGCGGGTGGCCCACGGAAATGGGAGGAGATAGGAGGACAGCGCATCTGAATAGCCTCTATGTGGATGTCTATGGACGTTGGTAGACATGAAAATTCTTTTTCGACTGCTCCATATCATACCATAAAAAAATGTTTGTTTTTTTTTTCCATATCATACCATAAAAAAATGTTTCCTTACGTGTTAAGGAAATAATGTTGCATGTTTTGATCCTCACATTGAGGCTCTCGTTTACTTATTTTTATGTATCGTAGTGAAAATACATGAGTAATGTAAGAGAGTAAGAGTACATCCGAAAAAGTATTTAAATTCGAAAAAAATTATAATGTAGCACCAGCTACATAAATTACTAAACTTTTTAATGTTATGACTGAATAATAATAATAATAAATAATAAATAATATCTGTGGACTTTACACACCACGTTAGCCTAGCCCCGTGCTAAGTACCGTAAGGACTTGTGTTACGGGTACTAGACAACGGAATATATTTAATATGTTTTATAAATTTAAGAATTTTTTTAAATATTTAAGATTTTTATTATAGAAATACATATAAATACATATATAAACATCCATGACCTAGGCGGGACTCGAACCCGCGACCCCTGGCGCAACATGCTCCACTTATCCGAGCCCTGTACCACTGCGCCAGCCTGGTCGTCAAAATATATTATATAATAATATATGTAACAGGAATAAAGTTGACACGTTGTGGTGGTACCCATCTCCCATGGTTGATTTAATTGCTGATGTTAAAAAAAACATATAATTCTATTTTGAATGAAAACATTGTTATTTCATCTTATTTTCATACTCATTGTATTAAAGTTAGCATCATGCTGCCATTGCAAGCAATTTGTGTCGGCCCAACTGGGGTGATAGTTTTTTTTAATAGTCTAACGGGGCAGACATTAAGTCGGAGGCATTTTCATGAGTACCGACGCCATAGACATCCGCATAGAGGCTATACAGATTCGCTGCCTTCTCAATGGGCCTCCGGCTACATACATACCGTACGAAACGCGACAGCACAACTGTCACTTTACACTGGTCTTGTGTAAGCGAGTAAATTAACATGACACTGCCTTAAAGTGACAGATGTTGTCGCTACGCTTGCGGTTTGTGAGTTTCTGATAGCCCATGACATGGGATGAGAAAAGGAGGGCTACATATCTGCACAGTAATTATGCGTATGTCTATGGATGTCACTAGACATTGATAGGCTCTGAAAGATGTTATAATATAATAAATAGATCCACTAAAGTAAAACATAAAAGTAATGAATTATAAGATGTTTACGCTCGCACGCTTTGTTGTTACAGTTTATACCCTAATAGTTTTAGGAGGTACAGTAATTATCTAGACCTACTAACTCTCTTTGTCTTTCGTGAGATAGCGCTACTGTTACCCTCAAATGGGGTACGTCATTAGTGAAATTGCGCACCTTTTGTGGTAAAGATATTCAAACGCGATAGCAACCTTACGATCTGATAGGCCGTCTCATTATTTCCCGTGCGCTTCGGTTTGTGTACGGCTCGTGAATTACGGTGTTTCCGATCGCGTATGCCTCTAATATAAACTCATTAGGTCGTTTATAATGTTAGCTAACAGCTTACATGTTCGATACACCCGCGAGATGGCGCTTATAATTTATTTTTTTAAATATAGTATAAGCATACAGAGACATCGTTCTCTTTACGCCTACCCTCCATAAGACATTGAACTACTATAAAAGACGACACATGTAAGTGAAACCGCAAACACGCTCGGGGAGAACTTACCATCCCAATTCGGCTATAATGAAGATATCACTCAAACTTTACTCAGATTATTAAAAAATTCTGTACTCGGAGAGAGAGAAATAGATATGCTGACATTGTTATTTTTTCATAAGCCAAAAAGAAAAAAGAGAAGACTGATGTTGAAGATTACTGAACATTTGAATAGACTATCATCGTTTTTGATACATGTTAGACGGACACTTATATATTTCATAGTTATTCACACATAAGTAGTAAGAGGTAGTGATAGAATTGGGCAGGCACGACCAGGGAGGTAACACTCGCACACATAATACATCTGTGCAATTTACAAGCTTTCTGTAGCCTATTACAGGGTAGAGGGAAATAGGGCGATACATC
>LUGF01042317.1:438062-464617 GCA_001625245.1 Calycopis cecrops
GCCTATATTATATAATAAAAATGTTTGCTGATGTGAACTTAAGTTCTTTCCTGCCTATAATCGCTTATGAAGATTTCACTCTCAATCAATGTTCCTTATGACTATTTCCAATTGTAACCCCTCAATCAAACGATTATTCTGTAGCAAAATATAAAATTCCATCATTGTTGGCAACTATTTGCTACGTATAGCAAACAACTTTGCCACTTTAAAAACAGTGAAATAACCAAATTGAATGCATTCACTGTTACAAAAATATATCCAAGGAAAATTCAGCTTTATATTACTTGTTATAAAATGAATAATTCAACAGACGTGCCGGCGGCAACAATGCACCTCGGCGCCAAGATGAACCCCAACGATATCGAGGAGGGCGACGACGTGTACTTCGAGTGCGAGGTGGACGCCAATCCGCCCGCCTACAAAGTGCTCTGGGAGCATAATGTAAGTTAGTATTGTTTTATTATACGGGAGACGTTGTTACGTCCAGGAAAAATTAGGCTTAGGACAGAATACTGACCTGACCTGTGAGTGTTGAATAATATATTGTATGATGTAGAAAAATATGTAATACTAGCTGCGTCCCGCGGTTTTACCAGCGTAAATTTTGATCCCTTGGAACATTTTTTCGTGCGGCTTCGTAAGTTTCCGCTGGTCCATTGATGGGGAATGAAACGACAGCAACGCATGTTCATAGTAATTTAAGGATATCATCTATGGGTGTTGATAGTCGTTTCGCTTTATACCGTAAAACGACCTTAAAGATATACTTTAGCAAGTAATTCTCATTAAAATATAATTCTAACCGTATTTTCTCGATAAAATCCCGTTTGATTAAAGGTAAATAATATTACATTCGCTAGTTACTAAGAAGTAGTTCTTTAAAAGAGCCCCTGCCTTTTTAATGAAAGTGTCTTGGGAAACTTTATTTGCAGAAGTAAAATTGCACAAAAGTACTGAGTGCAGTGATCATTTATTACTTCAAGTATTTGCCGATTTGTTAATGGTTGCTCCATTACGTTTTCAACTGTTTCTTTATTTCCACGGTTTTTTTCATTCGTCCGTCGTTGCTACATGGCAGTGAAGTAAAATAGGTATTTCTCTCAAACAATATTACATAAATATGTATGTGTAATATGTTTTTATCAAATCGTTTAAGCCTATCTAAATTAAGATATTATTTCTTTAGGGCAATTGTAAGGTCTCATCAAAAGAAAGCTACTCATGAAATAACTTGATAGTATATACGAATAAATTATACATGGGTTATCTGTAAAGTCAGTTTATTGATGAAATTTTACGTAAAAACGACGCTTAGCCCTCTCGTGAATCTATAGCTTGTGTGACAACCGATTGCTTTTTCGTTAATGCAGCCGGCGTTCTTAGATTTATAATACGTCATCACTTTTATAATGAATATAAAAATAAACAAAACAAACAATATTACTTCAATATACCCCAAGTCAACGCAAACAGAAACCAACTCCACTCTACGGAATTGTCAGAAAACGAATCTGACGCGTTTAGGCGTTGTTTCCAGTATGAAAACCAATTACATACAAAGCCATTATTTCACAGGGTGTCCTTTTGCAACACAATACCGCCGCCGGCGTGATACTCACTGGTAACAGCAATTTGGCGCTCCGGAACGTGTCCAGGTATCAGGCAGGCCTCTATACGTGCACGGCGTCTAACGTCGAAGGAGACGGGAAATCGCTCCCTTTGCGGATGCAAGTTGTATGTAAGTAAAATATAGCTCATTAGACATTTAGGGCATTGGTATGCTTTTATTATTAGGTGAAAGAAACAAATTAAACAGCCAGAACAAGAGGTAGTGCCGTGCTTCTCATTGGAATTGGATCGCCACGGCCGAGAGGTACCTCTCGCGTAAGTGACCGCCCTAAAGTGACAACCATGCTGTCGCGTTTCGTGTAGTTTATGAGTAGCTTAGAGTCCATTGGAAGAGAGAAAGAATGGAGAAGATCCACGGGCGTCATAAGTCATGGCCAGTGGCGTAACTATGCCGCTCGAGGCCTGTGGCAAATTCATCGGATGGGGGGCCCAGCCGATGAATTTTGAACACAAAGAAAGAACACAAAAAAGCTTTTTTTAGGGAATCTCCTCTGATCGGGGGCCCCTTCCGGCTGGGGGCCCGTGGCATTTTGCCGACTTGCCACCCTGTAGTTACGCCACTGGTCATGGCTCATCAGTGTAGTGTAACTCATAAACAAGTCCTATCGATAATTTTAATACTAAAATCTCTACTTGCATCCATCCCAGAGGTAGTAGTACCCCCTAGGAGATCGTATTCTGGTCTGGTGAATGGTCGAAGAACAGTTAACAAATCTCTATTCTAGAATCTTATAGGACCATCTGACATCCGTTCTATATGTCATATTCACAAATATGCCTTATCTTTAAGTAAAAAAAATACTTTTATCTTTTGTTTATTTAGTGAGTATTATGAAACAGATAGAAAATCCGCATTTAAAAAAGTACGTAGTATGTAGTTACGTTACTTCCATGGCTTAAAATATATTTTATAGCGTTCATGACCTGAGCTCTTCAGTACGGCATCATAAAATGTTAACGTCAACATTTAAAAATTGTTTTATAAGTGTGATTCTCTAAAGGATAATGTAAGGCTTATTTATGATTATATTTTAAGTTATGAAATAGTTTAAGTCAGGGTTTCATAAGCTATAAGTGTAAAAAAAATATCATAAGCTATAAGCTATAATCATAACATAAATACGAGAAACAGGCATAAATTAGAAATACCATTTCACAGACTTAGTAAAGTAAAGAATTCCTTTCGGGGGCAATGCATACGCCTCTACAATAGTATCCCAGAAAACGTCCAAAAACTTTCGATTAATAAATTTAAAAAAGTTGTTAAAGAGCGTTTGTGTGGTAAGGCTTACTATAAGGTAACAGATTTTATGACAGATACCACATATAGTTTTCGTACATTTACGCGAATGTTGCTCATGATTAAGATTCTTTAAACGGATTCTATATAATATATTTATTTATTTATTTATTTACTCGTCTATATTTTATTATATATATATTACTATATTATATTATCTACATACATTATTATTTGTTTGATAGTACTAATAGATTATTTTATATTAGGTGTGAGGAATATATATCAGGGGACCAACGAATTGATAGACTCGTTCATTGCGGAGATTTCGTCATATTCTGCAAGTGGATATTTGCATTGAACGCGATAGAATCCGTTTAAAGAATCTTAATCACAGATACCACATCTTGGGATTAGTACCCTCCTCCCAGGCTGTTTCTGTACCATAATTATTGTACATTCATAAATTGTATTGTATTATATCATATGCAAATGTACTTGTATTTTTATATTTTTGAATTTTACATCTGATCAAAACATGAGGCCCGCTGAGTTTGTTTCGCCGGTTCTTCTCAGGACAGGGCTAGGGTTGAACCGGTGGTAGATTTAATTGTTGACGTTCAAAAAGTAATTCTTGTAATTCTATTTTGAATAAAAACTTTTCTTTCTTTCTTTCTTTCTTTCTATAGAATGAGAATTTGCGTCAGCCCAGTTTTTATAACGGCAAATGAACTGACCGAGCTAATTGGTGGATAATTTTCACCCTTCCCATTAAAAATAGCTTTTTAGTTTTTGTTTTATTAAGTTAAAAAAATAAACTTTGTGTTTTTCTGATAATTAAACCTTTAGATAGATTGTAGCTCACACAACTTCGGGAATCACTGGTCTTGCTATGATCATACTTGTTATAATTATATATATAGGACTTTCGAAATAAGAAATATCTATATAAACTATTTTTGGATAACAATATTTTCTTGAATATAAAGTGGCTCTTGAAAGCGTGTGCTTTTATGGAAAGACAACATTTAATAAGAGCTTTTACCACCCCCGAACTTTTATGTTATGTATTTACAATGTAGAGTAGGTTTGTAGCACCTTTGTGCTATATTAAGTATAAGATGCACTTCCTTTTAAGGGTATTCCGTTTTTAAGGAAAATTTTATAATTATAATAACAGACGAAGCGATGAAAAGCCATCAGAAGAAATAAAATGAAATGAAATATACTTTATTGTGTACACAAATCATATACAGATAATAAAATATTAAAAGTAAGTAAGTCTTAATCTGGCGTCTTTCTTGCGTTTATTTTTCAATAGCTTTTCTTTCCAATAATACTAATAAAAATATCTAAAGCTTTTTTAATAATTAATATCAGGTATGCTTGTAACCAAAGTTCAAAACAGAAAGCGTAGATATAAAAGTTATATTTCAAGAGCTTTTTAAAATACTTATTTTTACACAATTTATGTATAAAATATTTTTTTCTTACTCTTTCTATTTTCTTCTGATTAAATTCGTTGCCAGTACCAAGGTATTTTTTTCCTCGGGCTCCCGGAGATCATATCAACTGTCGATCGGTTGCCGCAGTCGATGCTGGGGACACAGGAGTAGGAGCGGTGAGAACGAGTGATGGGCCAAGCTTGTTTATTAAATTAATAATAGAAAGGTAATAATGGTCCTAAAAAAAATAAATATTCAAAGTTTACGTTTCTACCGTACATGCTTTAACAATCAACTATACAGAATATGCTGAGATGAGATAATGATGATAATTGTAGACACAGTTTGCCCTTGAAAACAATAAATTAATAAAGTTGACCTCACACGCCCTCTACGTTGACAAATATCGAATGGTTTCAATTAATGTTCGTTCATTATTAATTAAAGATTAGTTCGATAGAGCTCTTTGATATATGGGGATGAGCAAATAACCCGCAAATGAAAAGCTTCAAGTAAATAGGTTAAACCTTCTTAGCGTTAATTGAGAAAGTCGTATTGGGGTATATTATTGGATATCGGTTGACGTTATTCTCTTATCAATTATGTTCCCCGTGGATTCGTTGAGACTCATCGTTTTTTGGGATTTCGTACTTCAAAAAACTAAATTATGATTAACTAGATGCGCCCCGCGATTTAATCCCCGTAAATTTCGATCCCGTAGAAAATAGAAAATCATCCCATCGCATCCCATAGGAACATTTTTTCGGGATAACTACTACAAATGTGTTAATTCGAGTTATCTTCTATGTGTGTGCCAAATTTCAAGATAATCGGTTCAGCAGTTTTTGCGTGAAGGAGTAAAAATCAAACAAACATACAAACTTGCACATTTATAATATTAGTAGGACATCCGTCCGTCTGTCTGTTAATTAGTCTGTATTTTGTTATCTATCTATCTATCTAAAGTTTATGCGTACGTAACTTTACTTTAACTTAACTTCCTCTTGACTTGGCAACCGGAAACACACTTTACACGTTCGCGACATCATAGCTATACAGTGTAAGGGCGAGGTACCTCCCTGGTCCGCCCTAATTCAGCAGCTCTCTAGGCACTAAGCACAATCTTTTACAAAATTAACCACAGTATAAATTATTTCCTGGACCCGGTTTAAATTAATGGAATAGTTTATAAATATTTACATTAACTTACCATCTGCAAGAGCTGCTTCTGTGATGAAATCTAAGAGCATAAATTTCGTTCCTTTGAAGATTTGGGCATAATTTATTAACCAACCGGAGTCGTTGCAAATTGTAGATAGTGGATTGAGTCAAAAGAGCCACTTAAGTATTCATAATTCAGCTTCACTTAACAAAACACTACATTGTTATACTTTAATATATTGTACGCTTTTAAACATTTCAATTTCATGATTCATATTAACGCTGCTTGTTACGCCAGTGGTAGCAGTTTCAATTTTCAAATCCCGCTCAGGTCATGGATGTTTATATACTACCTTAAACACATAAAATAAAAAAAAAGTTGAGTTAGGTTTAAGTAATAGTAATGTTTATATCGACAACATTCCCGACGGTGACGTATGATATAATAAATTACGCGGTGAAATTTTGTGGAAGTTAATGATGGGATAATTATTGCACTGCAATTATGTTAAGCCTTCTCGCCCAAAGAAGAAAGGAACTTCTAGCAGACGTATCTCTAAAAACTTAAATACCCTACTATAAAATAACCAAAACTAAAAATTATTACTTTCTTGCACATTTTTGAGAACTTGGGTAATACGATCTCCTAATACTATTTTTGAACAACAAAAATTATAATTTTATTCATTCGCATAGCACTGACATACTATTGTATTTTAAAACACTTATTGCTTCGAATAAATAAATTATAAGTAGAAAACGTCTTATTTTATGCAGCGGTTTTGAATTCAATCTGCGCAATTTATAGGAAATATTTCTGAGACATTAAATCGGCGCTAGCATTGTCAGCCCAAACCGAATAACCTTAAAGTCGTTTTTTGTTTATACAGATAGACCGTTATGTAGAAAAAAAGAGATAAAATTGATTGGAGCAGCGCTTCAAGAACCATCGAAAGTGGAATGTGAAGTGGACGGCTTCCCTCCACCGGACACTTTTGAATGGACCCTCAACAATTCTGCAGGCTCTATGAAAGTCGACCCCGTAAGTTCACCTTATTGATTTTCAATGAACTGTGACATTTTTTTCTGTTATTACTGGAGTTGGCAGCTTTTTTATTATTCTTTTATTTTATAAGTGCGCGTTTCCGAAGAAGTGGGAATTTAATGTTTGTGTCTTTACGAATGGATGGACCGCTGATTATTATCAAGTCTTAAATGTTTGGGAGTTTTTTAGTATGCTTTATAACTAACTTAGATGTTCAAATATCATGTCTGTTTTAAATAATATGCTCGTCCTCATATTATTATTTCTATTATTGTCTTATATGGCACGGTAGAGGCAACAAACTGTCACTTAGTGTGTGCAAAGTTCATGACTAACCAATTTAACTTCATAATAAATTAGTTGTGTATGTATGTCGATAGTCATGTATTCTCTGCTACAGCCTTAAAAGCTTTAAAGAATTCTTGAAGTATTGGGAGTTGTGTATGAACTGGCGACATAAAAAATAATTTAGATAAACAGTTAGTTTTATGTTTGTTTAATTTGTCTATTTAATGTTAGGTTATTGTAGTAATTATAAGAATTTTTAAATATATTAAGCTTAAATGTGCTGAAAAACATGTTAAAATGCTAACTTCTTGAATATTCAGCTCAAATGTATATCACAAATATAACACATCGGTTACACTACTAAAACTGTTTACGCATTCCAAATAGGCACATGTTTTCATGTAAAATATTTTATTCAGCAAACTTTCGTTCAGTTATTCTTTTGAATATAAAGACGGCTTTATGCACAATTTCAGATGGTTCCAGATTCATATTTGCACAAAAGTATAAAAGAAATTCACTCACATTGCATACAAAGCGTCTACAAAAAGAGCGAGTCCTAAATTTATTTCGGTACAAATAAAAACAACCCACGGGCATAAAGAATACATCTCAGAATAGCTTACAGGTCCATTTAATCGTTCTTTCCCCAAAAGGCTTTTACTGATATAGGATAAAGAACTACAAAGGAATAAAGTTCGATACTCGGAACGTATGAAAGATATTATAACTTTGGGAATACGTATTACTTTCCACCTTAGATACGATTTGAACAGTCTTTTGTTCTTCACTTTTTCATTTACGTCTAAATCATTCGGTATCAAAAAACATCTTTTATCTTTTGTTGTATACTTTTCAAAGTACGAACTTAATAAATTTGATTTTCTTACACAAAGTGTGCTGAAATGCGACATGATCAACATCATCAAATTGATGAATATGAAATTAGGCATTTTATTCATTAATGTTGTCCAATTATCGTTAAAAAGATTTCCCATCGTCATTATCATTTATTTCATTATTTTAACCATAAACCGTCTTTTATTAATTCAATAGGTTTTTTTGATATTCAAATAATGTTTTTTGATATCTTGCGATCGGCTTTGCAAGCCGTTAGTAGATTTTGAGCAGGAATTGGTTGAATTATTTATTTATCCAGTGAAGAACGCGCCTCCTATTTTTAAATTTATTTGTATTTAATTTGTGTCCACATTCTTAATTACTTACAAAAATGTACCTAACATCACGAAAACAACAATTATTACTTTTAATTTAATTTTTTTTTAAGTTCTCATAATAAATTTTATTTTTAATTGTAATATTCTGTTATAGGAACGCTTCACTGTAGAAGCAAAGCAAGGCAAATCGGTGCTGACCTATACGCCAGTGTCGGACATCGACTACGGCACCCTGGCGTGTCGCGCCACCAACCTGGCGGGGCAGCAAGTGACGCCGTGCGTGTACACGCTCCTGCCAGCGACGAAACCTGACGCACCATCCAACTGCACTGTCTACAATTTGACCCATGACTCCTTGGATTTAATATGTTTTGCAGGTAAAAAAAAAATAAAATATAGCAGCGTCCGTGGTTTTATACGCGTAGCTTTCCACCATGTAGAAATAAGAGAAATTAATTCTACGACCTATAAACGTATTAAACACATACAAAAAATGCACGATAATCGATGAAACCGATTCGGAGGAATATAACACAAAGATAAGATTTTTAAAGAGCATTCCAGAATATATTTGGTTGAAATTTGAAATTTTAAGACTTTTTAGGCGGCCAAGATAGGCAGTCTAGTCTAAGCGTGTGAGTTTAACAAAACGTATGTAGATCTTAGGAAGCTCCAAAATCGATACGTAAAACAATAGCCTAAATTGACTTACAATTAATATAATTTCATAGTATTACACACATAACAACACAAACACAATAAATATAATTTAATATTATTATATAAGTTAATAATATTATGACCTTAATTATTGATGTAGTTAAAGTTTTAAAAATTTCTTAACACAATTTTTTGCTTGCAATCTTTACTTTATAAACAAAACTATGCTTCTGTGGTTATTAAAAAATCTTATCTTTCTTTTTCTTTCAAATTTTGACAAAAACTGTCATATTGCAAAGGTCCCAAGAAATTCAACAACTGTTAATCCCAGCACTAAACTCAGTAAACACAGTTAAAATCAAAAAATAATACAGATAAGTATCTCTAAACTAGCGGACGCCCGCAACTTCGTTTACGTGAATCCGTTCTTTTTCCCGCAGTCGGTTAAAAAGTAGGCTTCCTCGCTGAATGGACTAACTAATACTGAAAGATTTTTTCAAATCGGACCAGTAGTTCCAGAGATTAGCGCGTTCAAACAAACAAACTCTTCAGCTTTATAGTATTATTATAGATTTGACTCTATATCGTCGCCAGGTACAACTAAACTCATTTTCTCCTTATTTTTCTTTACAAAAAAGGCATAACTTGAAACAAACGGATGTATTAATTACCGATCCTCTGTACGAGCGTAAAACGGAACAATATTGAAGATGGACGTCAAAGAATACGGATTACGGGATTCCCCGTGAGGTCTGCAACAGAGGCCATTAATTAATCGCTGCGTCAGACAGTCGCTCAGAAACATTCGCCGGAATAAAGGCACTACGGAGGGAAATATGGAGCGAACAAAGAACTTGTTAAACTCTAATGGAGTTTCTCGTGATATTTTACTTTCCTAAAACTAACGTGACACAATTACAATGACTTAATTTAGTGACTAATTATAACGTTTTTGGTCGTCTAATGATACTGTCATGACCGTTGTGTTAACTTATTGACTATAGTCGACATCATTCAAATAGTGCGAACAAAGAACTGGTAAACTCTAATGGAATTTCTCGTGATATTTTATTTTTCTAAAACTATCGTGTCACAATTACAAAGACTTAATTTAATGACTATTTATGACGTTTTTGAGCATGATATTGCCATGGCCATTGTATTGAGCAGATATTTTTTTATTAGATCAAATTATGGAATATCATGTATAAGCCCATATATAACATGGGAATTCATTTTATGCCAACAAAACTACGTGGCACGACTAGTTCGCTAAGTAAACGCTTTATTTGATTTTATTTGTAGAAAGTTAATTCAATAGCTAACAAAGAGACTTTGTAAGATTAATTGTGCCGCAGGAACAGCTGAAAAAATAAAGATCACTGAGGTGGCTTCGATATCTCGCTTTGAGCATCGCTTCTGGAAATATATTTAATTTCTATATGCACCAAATGATATCATTTTGTTTTATATTTTTTAAGAAAAGTTTAATTAAAGATTTTAAAGGCAAAAATGGAGAAGTAAAAATAAAAATACGTAACGTATCAAGCCATTCGTTATATCTCTTTATTTATCTTTTTTTATTTCTATTTAGTTTCTGTCATAATATATATCTCTTCCCTCTATGCACAAAAAAAAAGTTATAATGTGGGTAAATTTTTGCGGAAAAGTAAGCAACAAAACTATATATTTATTTATATTATTAAATAGATGTTCACTTGCAACTATAGTTACAAACTTGTTCTAATAACTTTATAGTAAAAGAAAGTTTTAATGATTAAGTTTGTAATTAAGCAAAGGGACCAAAGTACTTTTAATAACTTGTGACCCCAGAACATCTGTCATTTCTGTCCCTCATGACCTTAGTAGTTGTAAAGTTTTTGATATGTCGGGCGTGTGTTATAACTAAACAAACTATGATAAAATCCGATAAAGTAGTCTTATTGTAAAATTCGCCTAAACTTAAGACTTACGTAGCTGTTGTATTGTATTTGCGTATATATAAGTATTATAGTTTTACTAATAAAATGGACAATTACAAATTAATGCAATCTTTAATTAAAAGAAAAAACTGACAATATTAGTTAAGGATTTTTTTTTATGTTTCGGGCAATCAAGAAACCGAACTTAACTAACACTTGCGGCTTTATGAATTTGTGCGATATTTATATTGATAGCAAATTACATAACAATCGTTAAATCAAGGACTCGATATTGTCTGCCTATCCAAACAGGGAATCGAATTGAATATATTGTGTCGTTTTAGTTGCAATTATTTAAAAACCGATTCTTTTAAATTAAAATATATTTCTTTACCTTACTTTTAATATATTTTTTTTTTTAAATTATTTGTGACTGCGTTCCGCGGTTGTACCCGCGTTAGTTTCGTAGGATTATCGATTTTTTCGGGATAAAAACTATCCTATGTGTTAATCCAAGTTACCCTTTATGTTGGTGCCAAATTTCATGAAAATCATGGTTCAGCAGTTTGCGTGAAGAAGTCACAAACAAACATACAAATTTTCGCATTTATAATACTTATTAGTAGAGTTGTGATAATTTTATTTTCATTATTTATTGACCTTATTCGCAATTTTATTGTTAAAGAATCTTCCTGCTAACCAAAAGATAAAGCTCAGTCTTAGAAGGAAATATGCTTTGCGGGTCCTTAGAAATATGTTTCCGTTGCTTCCCTTGAGTCCACAAAAGACGCAGAAGGAACTCTTTAGTTACAGGACCTTTGATTTTTTGAAACAAAATCTTAATGAATTATCTGACTTTAAAAAACTAGAGATTTACTCGACCGACTCACATGCATACTTAAAAACTTAGTAGGTGCAAATGAGCAGCTAAAGCCTTTTGGTAACCACCGACGCTCATAGTAACTAAAACATCCAAATTGTGGTTATAAATAAAAAGTATATAAATCAATCAAATCATAAAACTAAATATTAAATAACATTTATCTTTGATATTTAAATTAGATTGCTGTTCTGTTTCAATTATTAAGTTGTCCAATTGAATAGGTTACGACGGTGGCCTGCATTGTACGTACATCGTCGAAGTTTGGGGCAGCGACGGTTTAGTTACGAACTCGACGAACAACTCGCCCAATTGGAGTTTGAGAAGATTGGGTGCTAAGAGGCAGCTGAAGATCATCGTGTACACCGCCAACGCGAGGGGCAGGTCCGAGCACATATCCTTCAGCGTCGAGACCGCTGTTAGACTGGCACCGAGAACTGGTGAGATTTTAATAATAAATAAAGCGAATAAATCGAAGCTAATTAATGAGTTCCACGGCCCATTAACATACACATAATATGGAAACGCATCCTCCCAATGTGCTAACTTATACTCTGACGCAAGAAACGCAACAACATGGCTATAAGTAAATAAACATAAAATAAATATCTGTGTACGTCACACACAACGTTAGCCTAGCCCTGTGCTAAGTTCCGTAAGGACTTGTGTTACGGGTGCTATAACGGTTGTCACGGTTACGGAGACAAAGGAATATATTTACCTAATATGTTTTATAAATTTAAAAAATTTTATATATTTAATATTTTTATTATAGAAATACATACAATACATAGATAAATATCCATCACCTAGACGGGATCCGAACCCGCGACCCCAGGCGCAACATGCTCCACTTATCCGAGCCCTGTAATACTGCGCTAGTCTGGTTGTCAAATTATCACTTTTTTAAAAAAATGTAGAAGTTATAGCTAACCTAATCACTTCTATTATGTAAGTATATATCTGAAAAACAACTGGCTTGTAAGAAAGCATGAAGAAAAATGATGAATGAGACTATTGGTATTTACTTGAGAGTACTATTGATATTTTACCAAAAAATATTCTTGACTAAACTTCCCTAAAATATGGACATTTTTATTTGTATTCCGATTTTAATAAAATAATTTGGTGTGATTTAAATATGTATTCAATTTACAGAAGCCCAAGAAGCGTGGGAAGTGAACTGGGCGCTGGGCGGAGTGCTGGGCGCGGCTCTCACTATCGCCATTATTTTATGTCTTGCTCTCATCGCTACGAGAATTAAACACAGGGCAAGGGACTATGAAGGTATTTATAAATAAAGTTTCAAATAAATAAAGATTGATACAGATGTGGTAATATAGCTTATTGATAAAACGAGCCAAAAAATATTGTCTGAAACGCAAAAGTAAAGGCTGTATTTACTGAAAACGTCTTTATATTTATTTATTTAGTAGTAAAATCACATCATAAAGTATTTATACAAACAGATTGTAATACATTATAAAGGTAAATAGATATTGCCGTTTGTCCTTTCCATTTCTCTATTTTATTTGATCTAATTTATAAACAAATTTATCTGTCGGTACTTGGCTTTAATAACCAATAAATATTAAATGTGCTTATATATTTTCTATCAAAAGGTACATTCTGAGTTTTCTATAACATTAAATGACAGTAAGAAATAAAAAAGTCAATGATAAGAAAGAAAACCCTTTGCCATAACAATAAAACTTATAAAGTAATATAATGTCTTATTTCGCTTAGTCGAGCCTCAAGAGGCGGGAAGCCGAAGAATAAAGTGTTCCATTCCTTTTCAAATTTGCTTAAGTTTAACATTTTGCCACCGCCAACCTTATTGAAAACTGTAACATTCAGTAGAGCGCTTCTATTTCTAAATTTCTAATAAATTAAATTAATAAATGAAAAATTCTAATAAAATAGAAAGACACGCTCATTTTAAATGCTTTAAGGCATTTGATACTAATGCTGTACTTTTTATATTATCTAACTGTGCGCGATATATATTTTTATTGATTATTTGATTATTAATACCAAAAGTCCGAACGAGTCTCAATAGGCATTATGATATTATTATCTCGACAAATTAAATAGTCGCCAAACATTATAAATGAACAAAGTTACAATTAAGCAATTTAAAAATTATATATTATATAGATAACTAGTAATGGTTTTAGGAAAAAATAACCTAAATAATTTATACTAATTTATAGACTAGATTTATAAAGATATTATATTATATTATAGATATACTATTAAAAAACTTAAAACAAATATCGTATATTATTCATATTACTTTTTTTCCAGTTACATTGCAGTCTAAGAATCAAAAGGTGACGTTACAAAAACACTGCTTGTCCGACGACAGAAACCCAGATCTTATTCCTCTAAGCAAAGGTAAGTAACTTCCTTATTGTTTTTAGGAGAGATAGTGCCACGCTGTATGCATGCATCTAGCCGAATTGGGCCGGCACAAATGGGGAGGTACCTCTCGCTTACACGAAACTGGCGTAAAAATACAGCTGTGCTGTCGCGTTGCGTGCAGTGTGGTGGCCTTTGCAGGTAGGAGGAGGAAGAAGGGCAATGAATCTGTTTACCTCTATATGGATGTCTATGGGCGTCGGTAGTCATGAAGATGGCTCCGATTGCTCGTTTGCTCTCTAATACCATTTAAAAAAACTATTTATTTAAGCTATATATATTTTTTATCATAATGTAATAATACCAGCTGCGCCAGCGGTCCCACCCGCTTAACCTGAAATCCTATAGAAATATTGAGACGAAATATGATTTACAACCTATTCACATACTTCAGAAAGTTTTATAGAAAATCAGTTGAATTCGACCACAAACACCGTGACAATTTTTTTTATTTTTATATTTTTTATATTTACCGGATTTTTATATGTTATGTTAATTAATAATATATGGAATATATGGAAGCAACTTTTGTACGAAAAACGTTAATATTGTTTAATTATACTAAGAAAAGATTAAAAGACAATGTGAACTTAATCATGACAATCGTACAATAGATTAATTAATTCTGACATACAATTGGAAGTCTATTTAAATTATTATTTTTGCTTTTTATAATAATTATTTCGGCAATTTCAATTACAACAATTTTCCCATCATATTACTTTCCAATTATAATTAAATTTTTACGTAATGCCGTCATGAATAATTTAATTAATCTTTAGTAGCGAGATTATTTTTATTGTATAGTATTAAACGCTCACATTGAAGGCCCAATATTTTAATAACAATGTTTACCGTGTTTATTATTCCTATATAACAACTAATTCTTCTCAACTTAACAACATACTTAACCGTTAGTCACTTTATATCGTGAATTGTATTCACTTCGAAAAATTTAAATAAACATCCCTTCCATTTCAATAAAATTGTTTCGCCCAAGCATTCGCATATAAAGATTGATGCATAATTCAAAAACATTTGTTGCCGAGACGAGTTCGTAAACCGTCGCAGATGTTACAAGATTAACTGCACTGTTATTCGCGAACGGACCTATTTCATCTGCGTAATCGCGAACGACTAGTGATGTACGACGTGACAATACAATGTGTCGATGAGAAATATCGATTTCTGTTGAATCGAATTGACGGATAGGTTGTGCTGGATAGATTGTATTTTTTTATTGAAGGAAACTGTTATATGAGGTAGTGCCATACTGCATTGGAGCTGAATTGAACTATACGAATGGAGTGGTAATCATACTTAAATAGAGACTGTGTTAAGGTTATGGCTATAGTGCCGCATTTATGTGGTTTATGGAAATCTGAATGATATGATCATGACCTTGATATGCACAAGAAGGATAACCCACACCTATGTCCTTTATTTTAGGATTTTTTATGGGTATCGGTAACCACTAAAAGATTTCGAATGCTCGTTTCTTTATGCTTTAAAACCAGTCAAGAGTGAGCCACACTCTGCTACCGCTGGTTCTTTACCAACTAACTAAAACTACTTTTACGATTTAGTTTTACTTATCAGTAGTTGTATTCTTAGAGATTGTACAATAAATAGAAGTTGCATCTATCATCTATATGTATATAATTAAATATTAATCTTCAATTTGCAATCAAAGTTGTAATGACCTTTTTTCCTTGGGGACTGTCCGGCTGTATTTGAGCAGTCCCTACTCAATGGGGTCAGGTTTCCATACTGACCCCTGGTCACGCTCTCAATACTCCAACGGAGCATACCTAGGATCCCTCTTGGCTTCACCGTGTTGGTTCAGCCACGGTTACTAAGCTCCCTCACCAGGACAGAGGTGGAGATTCACATAAAAAAAATATGAAATACTCGATTTCTCATAAGAAATTCAAATCAAGAATTTGATAACTTGCGAATTCAAAAACAAATATGTGTAGCAGTTGGTAATTGAAAAGATCACCAAGTGGAGATCCATCGGGGTGAAATTGAAATGACCTGTTTTATGGAACGTCTATGTATAACAATTATTCCAACTTTAGAATTTTTTTCTTTGATTCTAAAGTATGTTAATTATTTATTTAAAGCTAGTATACATTTGAAGATTTACTTATTCCATACAAATCCAACAATCGTCTATTTTATCGTATCTATTTCTTTTATTTTCATCGATATTCTCATTGCTTCTTTCTCTTCGCCTTGCCTTAAAGTACCTCACTCGAGAATTCGTTTTATCGTATACTCAAATAATTTACAGCTGAAAATTATAATAAGTGAATTGCTTTTAGAAAGCCCTGGTTTATTAAGTGTTATCAGGAAAAAGAAAACGTCTATTTAGTTCAAAAACACATCATTAAAATGAGTATTATATTAGCTTAGAATATACATAATGGGATATTGAACCTGCAATATTAAATAAATTATTTAGTTATTTTTTATTTAAGTTTATTCTCCTTCACGCAAGAATTTGATATAATATTTCAACTTGAAATCACATAATAACAATTTGTTTTTGAAAAATATCTATATATTCTTTTAAATAGGATTTTATACGAGTAAAAAGTAAACCTTCGGGGCACCATTAATTACACATATTCTAAAATATTTGTTATCAATTAAGTGTATCATTTATAAACGAAATATTATTCATACTTTACGCTGTGCTTTCACTAACCCCAGTCTCGTGATACGGGTTGAGATATACACGGGACCCAACTGATTGACCTGCATTACACACCAACGCATGTGAGCGAGATGTACTTCCCTGGTCGTGGCGGCCGAACTTGACTACTAATCACCAACAGCACTACTTATCTGCTAAATTGTGATTTTTCATTTAATGTAATTAAAAACAAACCAACAAACCATATCCTTTCAAAAGAAAACATCGATACAAATACTATTAATATCTCGATAAAGCCGATTATTCGTCTGTTATCGACTTGGAGCGCGGTTTCGATACTTTTTTCTCGCTTCGACTTGCTTATTACCGGTGCAAACAGTGTTCAGCTGAAATGGTTTTTCTATCTTGAGTTAATAGGATTAGCGAATGAAGTTGGATGCGCATTTTATTTGCCTCCCTTAATGCTATTGAGAGTATTTATCGTCTACTTCGTTTGACGGTTTAATAAATGGACGTAAACTTTATTCAATCGAATTATGCTATTCAAAAAGGTTATTTTTGCATTGATGAAAGTTATAATAAATAAATTACATTTTTATGGAAGCTGCGTTTGGCAAGGCAAATTTTATCAACCATTCCCTAGATGGATAGACTGTAGCTGGCAGGATGGATATGCGTGGCAGGAGATCAGTCGTCCTGACGTTTATTGCAAGAGGCATGTGACTAGAACTAGATCGGTGATGAAGATGATGTATACTTATATATCAACATTACTTTTGTTATCCGAGTAGATAAATCTACATTTCATTCATTCATTTCAATTCATCTACCAAAACAAATGCCATAATAAAATAATAGAAATAAACTGAGATGCCACATAATATTATGTAAACTTTGTTGGCCTTGTTACTGTTATAATTTGGTAACATAAATAAATATTGGCCATTTTGGCGTACAATGAATATGACTTCTTGATTTAAATGAAAGACGCCATATTTAACAGTGTACAAATAAAAAATGTTGACGATGATGATGAAATATTTTTCTTTCCATTATAAAGCAAAGGTTGTGAATAAATAGCAGAGGAAATGGAGGAGGAAATCAAGAATCCTCGGGCATGCATTCAAACTGACTGGAGCAATCCCCTGGAGACAGAGAGCGAGTAATTACCCGCAAGGCGTCTAGCAATCTGTTAAGCAGATTCCGCGATACCTGTTGAATTATTTTCTTGTTTATGCAGAAAATTTAATAAAAAATCTGTTTATTTGCTTATTATATTATAACTAAGCGTACAAAAATGAATAGTCCGAGAGCGCAAATATACTCGTAGCATAACAATTTGATACTCGCATTTTCTTCGATTCAATTACCAACTGCTACACATATTTGTTTTTGAATTCGCAAGTTATCAAATTATTTTTGAATTTGCATTTCTTATGTGAAATCGAGTATTTTACATTTTTTTAATGTGATGCAGTTGCAGATATCTGCTGTTTAATATATGTTACGTAATTGTTATATATTAATATGTTTCGTAATTATTTATTTTTTTATGGTATAGGAGGGCAAACGAACAGTCGGAGCCATTTTCATGACTACCGACGCCCACAAACATACGTACAAATACAATTGCTACAAATACAAACATAATAATAAATTTAGTTCACTTATGTTATTGTGAGGTGTGACACGGAGCAGTTAGAGGAGTATGAACAACGGTAACACATAAGTAGTTTACAGAAATTGAGTTTGAACCATTCAATACTCTGAATCTATATCTACCGAGAAAAGTTCTTGATCGAATATTACTCACTTAGTTAAAAGTAAATCAAATAAATGGAAATCTAATTATTGTATAAAACACTTTTAAGTGCTTCAGATTTCCCTTAATAAGAACTTTAACCACAAAACTGAGGTTCAGACGTCATGATGTCAAAAAGTAATTAAAAGAAGTCGTGGCAAAAGTTGGAACTAAATAAACAGCTTAAAGTACAAGTAAAGCAAGTGGTTTTATTTTAATAAGTAGGATTTACGTAAGCCAGCCTATTCAACTCATAAGTTACGCTACACTACAGTATACGCCTTACAATAATATTTTCATAATCTAATTATGAAACAAGTAGATTTTAATACATTTATATTATAATGGAGTCCATTTTAGAACAGTTAGTTATATTTATACTGACGTACACAATATTGCTAGGGTTAGTAAATGAAGTGTAATTAATATGTTATTGACAGCCAATTAACGTTACTTTAATGGCCGAAACGTGGAAATAGATTTTCCTTTTACTGAAAATCCGACGTCACAGCGATACCTCGTCTTTAAGTATTCATGTCAAATAAGCGCCATGTGTTTTACTGAATAGGTGCAGTTGATTATATTTTAGTTATTTGTCTATGTTATTGTGTTCGGGACTTTTGAGCAAGAACCGCAATGATTGATTTAAATAAATTTTATTTATAACATAAAACATTGCAGTTTCGTCAGTCAAATTAAGTTTGCAGATATAATAAATAAAAAAATACGCCTTGTTAGGCATGTAAGAACTTTTTGAATATATATGTCACCGTAAGATTGTAAAAACCGGAAGATTACAAAATAACTCGGAAGATTGTAAACTATCGGAAAATTGTGAACTGTACTAATCATTTACAATTTAACACATTATTTTTCGTTAGTTTATAATGTTCCCGGAGCAAACTGTAAAATTTACAGTTTACAATTTTCCGAGTTATTTTGTAATCTTCCGGTTTTTACAATCTTACGGTGACATATATATGGAAGGTTTATAAGATTCCTACTGCAACTTGATTGATTTTACGTATGAGGGTTTGGTAGGTCGTTCTTGATAACTATATGTTAATATTAAAATATTGTAAGTATTCTTATAATTTGTTCTTTTTAACTTCTTTTTAATGTTAAAGTTTTAATTTAGGGGCAAAATTTAAAGTCGTTGCTTAGTGTCCGCATACAGTCTGTTTGCTCGAATGTCTATAGGCGTCAGATAGTCACTAAAGGTTTATTTATCATCAATTCATTCATTATATCAATTATTATTGCAGAAAAACTCCAACCGAGAGTTTCTCAACATCCTTTAAAAGTTAATAAACTTTATTTTGCATAGGCGTGCACTTATTTTGTGTGCAATGAATGGAAAATATAACCAATAGATACAATTTTTACGATTTTTCTTTATCTTTTTATCTGTACTTTACAATATTACATATTATGTACAATATTAGTATTATAATATTGTACAGATAAAAAAATATGATTAGCATAATTATGTATCATAAAATATGTAGTCACATTTGGGTCACCGGAAACCCTTAAGTCTTCTTGAGGCACAGACGGACGAATTTACGGATAACAGAGCTATAACTTAAGAGGTCTTTTTTAAGTATAGAACTATAAAAAAGTAACACCTATGTTGCTTTTTCTCACAGGTATAACGGAGTGTCCGCCCGAGCCGCCGCAGTACGCCGCAGTGGTGAAGCCGGAGACAAAGAGCTCGTCAAGTGCCCACAGCTTGGCTCGCGTGCAGTCCCCAACTTCCCCTCAGAATACTAACACACAGGTAAGCGTCTCCCCGTAACTACACAATCTGATTATACCATTGGCTTGAATATTCAACGTTTCGTAGCACAGTTATTATCTTAATACTAAGTTATCTTTAGTAAGTGTTATGCTGCTTTCGACACGGTAATAATATCATGCAGTATTCTAACTTGCCTTGTGTGTGTCATTGAGTTTTATACCTATGTGAACGCTATTACTTTTTGTTTCCGCGGGGAAAACGCCAACACGCTATAGGGCTGCCCAATGTGAAAATCCAAAAAATGAAACAAGGAATACTTACAAATTACTAAAATAAAAATATGCGCCTCAACTGTGTATATACTAGATATAAAAATCCAATAAAGAGTTTTACTAAAAACTGGGTTAACGAAGAATTGAAACAAAAAAAACAGTACCTACAATATAGTCTACAATTACTTTACGCCATAATTATTATTTAAATAATGAAACTAACAAAAAACCGTCACCATACATATCCTTAACTCGCTACAAGGTGTTGCTCGCGTTTCGTGCGTTTGATCGGAGTTAAAATACTGTGTGCTATTATTGTCGTGTTTTAGAGCCGTATTGGGCCATCACGACTGAGGACAGAGGAGGTCTCGCTCACATAATACTGAGTGAATAGTGAAGTGAGTACGTTGTCACTTAGCATGCTGTTTCTGCATTTCCGGTGGCCTGGCAGCTATTCTACGGACGTCTTTGGGCATCGGTAGTTGTTAATTTTTATACTAGCTGCGCCCCGCGGATTTATCCGCGTAAATTTCGATTCCGTGGAAAATAGAAAATCATCCCATGGCCTCCCATAGGAACATTGTTTCGAGATAATATCCTATGCGTTAATCCAAATTACTCTCTGTGTGTGTGCCAAATTTCATGAAAATCGGTTCAGCAGTTTTTTACGAGAAAGAGTAACAAACAAACATACAAACTTTCGCATTTATAATATTAGTAGGATAATGCTTTCAGCGCCTCCTAGCGTACACCGTGGTGGTTAGCTTATTGCCTTCGTCGAATAATGAGCTATCTAACAATAAAACTTTTTCAAGTTTGACCAAATGTTCATGAGAATAGCGAGTTCAGCAAAATAAACTCTTCAGTTTATTATTTTTAAGAATAATAAAAAATAATCTTTAAATATAAGTAATCTATATAAAAAATCTGCAAAATGCATTATTTTATTTCAGGCAGAGCGCAACCAAGGGAATAGCGCAGTGAAGCCGCATCGAGAAGTAGTGACGACGAGGACACCACTTTTGGCCGAGCATCAAGAAAGCTGTGTTTAGTTTACTAAACTTACAGACTATCTAAGCGTCAACGAACCTGCGTCGTTCTAATAGTTTAGTCAATTATAGACTAACTGAGCGTAAGCAAAAACTATGTTGTTCAAATTGATTAGTCGATTCAATTTTTTATTGTTTAAATGAGCGTCAACTAAGCTATGCTCTTATCGATTAGTCAATTATTGGGCATAGATTATTTGAGCATAGTCAAAACTGTCTTACTTTCAAAATCATTCAAGCACTTTCGCTTTTATATATCAGTCGCCTAGACTATTTATTAAATATGTTAATATAAAAAATATCGGTAGATGTTATTTTATCAACGATAGAAAACAATTTTCATTTCAACCTTTCTCATAAAATGTTATGTTTGTGAAATAGCTAATATACATAATGATTCTTGTACAGTTGTTTCTCAATACATGAAATGTCTGTAAGATATTAGAACTGTCAATTATTCTCAAGAGTCAAGGGAACGTTATGTACTTCTCACTTATTAATTAATGTTTTTCCGATACCAAATAATGTCGGAAGAAGACGTTATTTATTATAAGTGAAATGTGAAAAAAGTGTTGTATATATTAAAATATCATGTAAGCAGTATGTAATTCTACTATTATAATCGATTTTGGTAAGGTTATTTTAAAACGGCCTTTATATAAATTCAATTCTTGATAATCTTTGTGTACCTATAATTAATCAAATAATAATTACATTAAGAAATGTAAGACTGGGTTTCAGAAGAGATTGTATTGTAATTAGTTATTTTATTATTTTGTAATACAACATATAATACATTTTTTTTTTTATGAAATTGATCAAATTAAAAATTTATTCTACGTATTAACAAAATCCTGATTTTGAATAAAGCTAATTGATTAAAATACCGACATAGACACGTGCAAATAATGTATTTGCTATTTTAAACAGCCTTGGCTATAAAATTAATACCTCGCCATTGGCATGGCATTCCTTTAGCAATCATCAATCGCACTATTTTCGTCTGTCACAGGACAGTGTTAATTGTGCGTAACAGATATCCAGGATTTTTTGAGAATATTTACAGTATTGGAAATGTTAAAAACCTGGCTCTATAACAAATTCTGATCTGGACGAGAGCAGTTTTATTGCATTAAACGAAAATGCTTCGTTTTACATGTCGCCTTTTACATGTTCATAATCGTGTAATCGAGACTGTGAAACTGGATCTAAGTGGTTTGATCATGATTAATTTAGTAAGATTTTTGGAGTTTGGTCAGATTTTATTGGTATTAATGGTGAAATAAAATATAAGCCTGAGAGGCTGAAATATAATAAAATAGTAATGATTAAACTAAAAAAGTAAACCTTATCTTTTTTTTCGAAACTGTGTTTTTTATCTATTATATTTTATATTTATTATTAATTATTTTTCTAGGTTAAAGTAATTTGTTAATTTAAAATTTTAAATGTATATAGGAGAGGTATATAAAATACATGTTGTGTATTTTTGGCACCCTTCTTTATTTTATTTAACGTCTTAGCTAATATTATAATTTAAACTTTAAATTTAATTTAAAAACCAAAATTTTTACTTTTTATCAGAATGCCGTCCGCATTCTTTGATTTCACATTAAACAAAATAAGAGTAAAACATCCAATAAAACAGTATGAATAAAATCAATTCTTATTCAAATATAACTAAAATTGTTGAGCAAGCAATCAATTTATATATTTTATTTAATATTCATCATGGTGATTGTCATACCTGTATGATGTTAATAATCTCGTATGGAGAGATCAAAAGTAGCAAACTATACCTATTTCTTCACTTTATAAAAAGTATAACAGTTTGACAAAATTAATTGATTACTTCATTTCATTATTAAATTATTTTGATGCGTTATTTAATATTTATTTTAATTTTAATTTTAAGGGACTACGATACATTAGAGTAAGGAGTTCAGTGTCGCAAAATTATTTCGCCTCCATTATTGCTCTCTCATCTCAAATCATTGTTGCAAAGATGTGTTATAAAAAGTGCTGAATAATCAGATTTAGTATTTCGTTTTTAAGCATTTTCTGCATAAATGTGTAAGCCTATATAAATATTACGTGTTTTTATGTACTATAAAATATTTCAAACTTTGTATACAATAGCAAAAATAACTTGTTTAAAGTTTCGATTATTTTATCGTTGTTTTATGAGTAAGTTGTTGGTTTAAATCATAAGTGTAAAAATATTTATATAGATAGATATATTATAGATATTCTGTAATATAGATATATATTTTTCCTTTTAAGATTAGTATCGTTATATTGTACAAAAATTTAAACCGTTTTAATAAGTAAATTTTATGTAAAAAGTAGTTAGAAAATTTATTTTTTTTTCGTTATAAAAAACTAGACACATTATACCTATTATATTTTAAGCTTATTTACTTTGTATCCTATATTTTCTGTAAATTAAGGAACTAGTGCGTATTTATATATTTATTTTCGAAGTGGTATTCATTTTAATGTTTTGTGCACATATTGAAAATTCAATTGCATTTAAATTCTGTGTGTAATTATAAAGATGAAACAGCATTTTTATTACAAATTTATTAAAGTGATCAAAATATGTGTTTGTTTTATTTCGTGCATTACGTTTATTATTACTACAACACAATATCTTCACGTCAGTTTACGGAGGCAGCAAGAGAGGTTCGGGAGGGCCACCTGACCCCGCTTAAGGCTCCGGCGTAGTCAGAGTGACCGTAAGTGCCGTAGTGGCCCCTTGCACGATGAAGACCGGTCTCTAGCGTGGGAACGGCGAGTCGCCGGAGTGTCCTGTCGCTCACAGATCCGGGACTTTCCACCATGGCGGCCGAAGGCTCTTGCAGTGGTTTTTAGCCGGTAGTGGTACTCTTGTGCTGACTCCGACACACCCTGCCGGCTCATCCATGGCCGGTTGGACGATATGGTTGCGACATAAAAAAGAGGTCGCGGAATCGAACCCCGCTTTGGTCATGGATGATTATCTAAGTATTATTATATGTATTTATGTAATGAAAAATCTTAAATATATATAATTTCTTAAATTTCCAAAATATATTAAATATATTTCCGTTCTCTAGTACCCGAACACAAGTCCTTACGGTACTTAGCACGAGGCTAGGCTAACGTGGTGTGCTAAGTCAACAGATATTATTATTATTATTAAATATAACAATCCCCACTCAATTGTCTTGCTTCTTTCGCATTCAAAAGTCTCTCTTGCAAGCACGCCGTGCCAGTTGCGAAGACTCTCGACACCACCTTCTCCATCGACCTGATCACGTATTGTCAGACGTGGTCTTCCTCAATGTCCATTCCTATATAAAAGATAAATTTTACAATTTGAATAAATGTAAATCATAATCTATAGAAAAGAAAAATGTTATTATATTTCAAGCCTATAATATAAATAAAGGTATTATTATAATATTTTAATCCTCTACTTTGCACTATCTAAGACATCGTCTTCAGAAACTTGACACTCCCTCATACATTTTTTTACTATACCCTCCCATCGTATTTTGGACCACCCTGTTTATTTTCGGCCTGCGAGGGAAAGTAGTAGTTCCTTGTTTCCAATATAGTCTGGGGGCCTTCTCTATACATTGTTCATTCACATGTTCATACCATCTCAGCCTATCCTCCGGCAGTTTATCGGCTTTCCATACCACGACAACAATATTACCAAAAATTAAAGAACTTATGAGATCCTCTAAAATAGAAAAGTAATAAATTTTCCTTCTGGTCTTGTAATCTTAGGATATTTTTCAATTTCTAATAATAGTCATGAGTCATTAAGTTGGCGGTAAACCCCCGTGCCTCTGAAAGCACGTTAAGCCCTCGCTCCTGCGCCTGATTCCTGACCGGTCGTGTCGCACCGCTACCACCGCCATACGACTAGTGTTAGCGTTGCCATCAAATTAATTATTAATTTGTAATCACTACGTAGCTTTGTTATAATATAATCGTAACAGTATCCGCAAAAGGCTCTGTCCACGATAAGGGGACGTTAAAAAAAAGAAATATAGCCTTGAAAAATTTCATAGTTTTGTATCTTGTTGTTTCGAGTCGTAGCAAATTTAATTATTAATTTATGAAATTTATATCTTTTTTGCATTAAATAATATTTGTAATTGAAAGGAAAAAGTTTTTTAAAGTAGGTATAAGGCTGAAAACAAGCAGTTGGAGCCATGGTCGTGACTACCGACGACTACGGGGTAATACAGAAACGTTGCCATCTTTCCTCCAAGCCCCACGGCTACTTATATTCCGCACAAAACGCGACAGCACAGCTGTCACTTGACGCTCAATTCGGCTCCATGAGAATTACAAAAATAATATTATAAAATCACAAAAAAGTTACAATAATAGCAAACAAATACACACACAAAAAAATGTGTATGTATACACGAACCAATTTGTTATTCATACAATGTAAACACTTTCCGTGTAAGATATGAAAAGAACGCCGCTGACACGGTTATATATTAAAACTTTCAAAAGGGGTCCGAGAAAAATTTCACTCAATAAATAACGACGTGGGGCGATATCTAAAGGCATTGTGCTGAGGTGATGAAGGCCCTGCAGACGTTTGTGTCCGTGTCACGAGACGGTGCGGCGTTTAGGCCATTTGTTAACCATTCAATGCTCCCCTATTTATCTCGCGACCGTTGACCAGGGAGTCTTTTATGCCGGATCCTCTGCTCAATCCATCAAGTCGTAATTACATGTGTCACATGTCGATGGGGACGCGCGAAAATGGAATAGTTTTTAATATTATCACGAGAGATTTATCGAAGGTATGTCTTTTGATTTGTTTTTGTAATGGTGTTGCAGTGTTGTTGTTGTTGCAGTTGCGTTGAAGTGCGTGAGACATTGATACTTGGTTACTTGATACTCGAACATTTCGCTACTCGATGCTATTTGCGCTATATTCCGTGAGGGCTGACATTTTCACACTTCATTGCCGATTCAGCTCCTTCAGGAAGGTCAACAGCTGTGCATGAGAGATACATGAATTAGGTGAATCACGGGTTGTAGAGTCGTATTAGTAGCAATATATTTATTAATTTATTATAATAATTTAATAATAATTTTTGAGATAGAAAACATTCGAACTAGCTACTTTGTTACCGATACT
>LUGF01042341.1:0-21664 GCA_001625245.1 Calycopis cecrops
TACTACATCGGACAGCGGTGAGGGGGCACTAACGCTCACGGGGGAGGAGGGCCTGGAGAACGCGGTCTCGCCTACATCGCTACAATCACCCTCAGGAGAGGGGACATCTGACTGGGTGGCTTTGGCTGTTTGAGCCTTGATAATATAGCTACTGAGAGCGGTTTTAAAATCGAGTTGGGAATCCAGGTAATCAAGGATTTCCTGGTTCGATAAAATCTCCTCCGTGATTGAGGAGTTTGTAAGGTGAGAGAGGGGTGAAGTTACGTCATTCTGGGTCAGAATCGGACAAAGGGGAAACACACAAAAAGACTCCTAGACCATTCCGCATGTGCGGAATGGGTGAGTAAAAGAACCCCGCTAAGTGCGGGGGTGTGAAACAGTAAGAGTACTTACAGATCCGCTTACACGCTGAATTTAAAGTTTCCCGTGGAAACTAAACACAACGCGATATTAAGTTAACAAACACATTAAATTAGCCAGCGGCAGCTAATTATTCGCGAACTCAGCCCAAACCGCACGTAGGCTAGCCAGCGGTGGCTCTGAGAGACGGGAACGCGGCACTTTTCACTCAATAAACACTGCATACGTGTATTGAGAGCTATTGTATATTCGGATACAAAAACTCGGAACGGAAACAGCGATCTCCGATAACAAAAGTATAATCCTTTAAAAGGACAATGCTATTGTTCTCGTAGCGACGCTGGGCGCTTATTACAATAGCAAAGGCTAATTGTAAGGAGCGAGTGGTCTGTCTCAGACGAGTGTCTGAACCAGAATGTTTCGTATCTGTATTATAAACATAATAAGAAGACGCTTATGGATTCTATCAGCGATTTCTAAGCCCCTGTTCTTTGAAAAAAGAACTAATTACAACTTTTAATGCCAATAGTTCATTCGTCGCGTCATCTGAACGAAACAATGAACTAAGGACCAAAAATGAAACGCCAAGCCGTGCGGAATAGTTTGTTCTAGACTCTAGTTCAGTGTCAGGAATAAGTTCCTCGCTTTGACAAATGTCGCGTCAACTGAACAAAACAATAATTATGGACCGAAAATGTAACGCCGCTCTGAGTAGTTCGTTATAGTTCAGAGTCAGGAGCTAGTTCCTAATAGTTCTTAGATCGTGAGCTACACAAGGCTTCTGTGTAGGTACCGTGGACCGTGGTGGATCACTTTTTTGTCGCTTTTCTCGTTTGTCCCCCTTATAATATATAAAAAACAATTCTCTTTGATTTCAAACAGTTACATTAATTCTTTTTAGGGAACTATCTACACACTGTCTACACTACGTTTTCAAAAAATCGGCTCAGTAGTTTGAAATTAAAATCTTCTTAAAAAGTAACATTGGTCCTGTCAACTGAAAGGAAAAACATTAGTATTAATTTTTGTCGTTTAAATTCACAAATTAAAATTTTCCTATTCGAAATCTCTTTTATTTAAGAATTTTCTAATCCTCAAAATAATTATGTTCTATTTTGAAAACGGAAAGTTTTTAATGTAATGTTATTTTTTTTAGCATCTGTAAAACCATTGAAATTATTTTGACGTTTGAACTTTGAATTAAAAAGTTTATGAGATAGTCTGTGGTTGACGCATCGTGGGACGCCTGTTTCGCGCTGTAATATTATTTCTATTTGTTTCTTCTTTCGGTGTAAAAGTAAGTTTAGTATGATTTCTTCGTGCATTTCAGTGATATTTTGTTACTTTACTTAAAGAAGGCCTTATTTCAGAACATGTCGGGAATTGCCAGTGCACGTCTCGCTGAAGAGAGAAAAGCTTGGCGTAAAGACCATCCCTTTGTGAGTTGCGTTTTCGTACATGAAACTAAAAATTAGATAAATGAAAAAAGTTGACTATTTTTGTTTATTTCAGGGTTTCGTTGCTAGGCCTATGAAAAATCCGGATGGATCTTTAAATCTCATGACATGGGAATGTGCGATTCCTGGTAAAAAAGGGGTAGGTATTTTCTATGAATTACATGAAATAGTCCGTGACTTTTTCTCATGGTGCTAGAATTTTCTTAACGTACGTTAGTATTGTTCTGCATAAGTTAAGTTAAACTTATTATTTTATAGTTTATTTACAATAATATTATGGTTTATATCTATAATCATATATTCCATAAAATAACTATATTTCTATGATTGTATACATATTTCAAAATGTACAGTGTAGATAACTTTGTATTTATTTAATTATAACAAAATTCATAAAGCTTTTCAGTGATATTTTCTAGCTAAAATAAAATATATAAGTTTTTATACTATATTGCATACAGATGACATGGCAGCCCAATAACATTTTTACATAAATTTACTAAATTAAGCATACAATACATTTGCAGACTCCATGGGAAGGAGGCCTTTACAAATTACGTATGATCTTCAAGGATGATTATCCATCAAGTCCCCCAAAGTGCAAATTTGAGCCACCACTATTCCACCCAAATGTGTATCCTTCTGGAACAGTTTGCTTATCTCTATTAGACGAGGAAAAAGATTGGCGTCCCGCAATAACAATTAAACAAATTCTACTCGGAATTCAAGATTTACTGAATGAACCAAATGTAAAAGACCCTGCACAGGCTGAAGCTTACACAATCTATTGGTAAGTATATTATTATTATTTTCAAATTATTGGTTCAGTAGTTTTAAATTGGTCAAAGATCAGTTGGTCCAGTTCCCTGATCCTCAATCATTAAGTTGACTGTTTTCTAACATTGGCATTGAATCCTGACTGGTTCCCGCATATAGAAATTATATTTATCTTAAAATCTGTACAGCCAGTATAATAATTAATATTATTATCATTAATTAATAAACATGCTATACAATCTTTTGTAAACACCGGCATTGTGCATTTAGAACAGATTTGTATGAGGTAAGTGCCATTGCTGCATCGCAGCCAAATCAGCCTAGTACAACATGGAGGGATACCTGCTCACACAAGACTGCCTGTTGGTATGTTGTAGTGAGAGTTTGAGTAGTCCATTCAGCGAAAAATGGAAGGAAGGTGATGGGATGCATTGCCATTCTTATAACCTCTATACAAAATTGTATTGTTGTCACCAAAAGGCTCTGATTAGTGGCTTGTACCTTATGCTATAAAAATGAAACTTCTGCAGATGAAAACAACAAAAAGCTAAAGATATAAGCGCTAAAATGACATTTTCTTAGTGTGAAAATGTGATCTGTTACTTGCAGGTTATCTAATCTTGATTTTTCTGTTTTAGTCAAAATCGACTAGAATACGACAAGAGAGTGCGAGCACAGGCCCGAGCCATGGCAGCCACAGAATGAATCTAAACATACATTCCTTTCATCATTTGGAATGATAGGATCAGCAAATTAAAGGGCTAATCTATTCATCATTTTAACAAAATAATCTTTTGATACCCTATTATAATCATGATTTTTAAATTAGCCCTTTTAAACGATCTTAAGTAATTAGGTTTAAGTAGGATATAACAATTGCAGTAAATTTGCTGGTCTAGCCGAGTTACTAAAATGAAGAATGATAATTTACAAGTATAAATATTTCAACACTTTCCTAATTAAAATATACAACTGTAATATCACGAACATATTGCTTAATGGTTATTCTATTAGGATTAGCTGTAAAATAAGTCTTTAATAATTTATTTGCAACCTCTCATTTATTTATAGATTGTTCAATAAACTTTTGTGTGAATGTTTGGGTTTTCTATAGACAGTGTATGTTTTGATGTAAAGTATTATTACAAATCAATGACTCATTGCTTCATTACATTATTATAAAGCCAGAGATTTACACCATCAAACACATTAGATTATTATTGATTGAACAATCTATAATAAATAAGTGTATACGAGTCATTTAATTGTGACAAAATTAAGCTGTGCTTAAAAATATGATAATGAAACATTAAAATAGAAATTTCAAAAAGAATCTTACGTTTTTATTATCTTTAAATATTTTTGTATCATTAAGCTAGATGTATCTAACAATAAACGTATTTAAAATCGTCTTTTTTACTGTGAATTTTATTTATATCCTGTATAGTAACCCCAATAGTTTAAATACAATATATAGTCAAAATGAGTGTATCCACAAATACACTAAGAAAAGATACTTAAAAACAAACACTCCTATACTTTATAGGAGTTAACAAAAGTATGTTAATTAAGAATACCATCTTTTATTGAATTTATTATTAAATAACTGCACCCAGCTTCCTTCGCAATGCCAAATCAAAAAGTAACAGACTGGGGGACAATTGTGGAGAATATGCACAAAAGAGCTCTTATTATGTACTCTGTAAATAAATAGCTGTGAATACCAGAATCGAGTCTAATACTTAAGCCCATTTTTAAATAAAATGAATGTATCTCTTTATGCACCTCTGCATGTGTAACCATGACAGCTACCATGTCCTATAGATATAAAATCAAAGTTAAAGAGTCCTAATATTTCTTGAAATCTTTATATGTATTTCCCCAAAAAAATATAAATATATCTTATATCCTACTTAACAACACAACCAACAACTTACATGCTCGGAATATTTTTATGAATTTTACAGACTTTTGTATCTGGCGTCATGACTAGTTTTCAAGGCCCTGCAATTTATTAAATAAAAATGTAAATTGTCAGTGGTTATGAATTAAAACTTGACAGACGACTGACAGTTGACATTTTACAGTATTCAACAGTATTTTGATTTGGTACCGACTACATCTATTCTATTCCATAATTTATCAATTATAATAAAAAATACCTTATCTCTTACATTCGGAATTCTTGGTAAATTTATTCGTGAAAGTTATTATTAATATTTTAATATTTTTGGTACTGTAATAATCCTTGGGTCTGTTACAACATAACTTTTAACCATTGCCAGTAAATAATGTTTATGTTTCAATAAATACAAGGAATTTGTTAAACGTATTTACCCAAACAGGGTTTTATTATTTAATTACTTACATTACAAACTTACAATGGCAGACGAAGAGGATCCTAAAGAGTATCGGTGGGAAACAGGTTATGAAAGAACTTGGTGAGTATTTCAATATTTGGATTTACTGACCGACAAATAACGTAACAAATTACTTGATAAACTCCTAATTTAAATATTCCAGGGAAGCTATTAAGGAGGACAAAGATGGTTTGGTGGAGAGTTTGGTCGCTGAATTTGCCCAAAAGGCAGCAAAAAAAGCGGTTGTCCCCAGGCGAGGTCCGGTGCGTCTGGGCATGATGCGACATCTATTAGTGGCAATTGATTGTTCAGAAGCAATGAATTCACAAGATTTGAAACCAACTAGGTTTTTGTGCACATTAAAGGTAGAATTAGGTTTTTAGTACAATTGATGTCTAATAAAGCCAGTAAACATCTTAAAAACCAGAGGTTTTGCATTCTACGCACATTCTTACAATTGGCCACATATACTGTCATTAATCATATAAAGGGAGTGACAACAGCCAAATTGGGCTGCAACACAGCAATGCCACTTACTTAATCACTACATCTTTAAAATATGTGTTTTAAAATTAAAACAACAATTTATATTTTAGTTGCTAGAAAAGTTTGTTGAGGAATTTTTTGATCAGAATCCATTAAGCCAGCTCGGTATAATAACAATGAAAAATAAAAGAGCTGAGAAAATCACGGAGCTCTCCGGAAATGTGAGGAAACACATAAAAGCTGTTCAAGGGTATGTAATTTAAACAGATGAGTGGGCTACCACAATCTACTTGAAGCATTTTTTATAAAATGAAAGATTTAAGATTGGTAGAGTCAATGACTTTAGAGAGGCTGAAAAATCATTGAGGTGTAAAAATATGTGGCACACTACCGACATTCATGAGCTTGTATAATTAATAAGTCAAATCAAGAGTTTTTGCATACATTCAAAGTGGCCAATATTCAGGAAACTCAGTATATTTATAATAATTAATAACTATAAAGTAAAAAACCCAGAATCCATTCTTAGATATGTATCAAAATGCTACACAATATTATATAAATATCTATATTAATGTATAAAGAAAAAGGATTTTTTTGTTTGTTTGTATCGGATTGGCTCTAAAACTGCTAAACCAATTTTAACCATTCTTTCACTAATAGAAAGCTAGAATATCAGACAGTAACATTGGTTATATTTTATTATAATTGAAGATTTTAGTAGTAGCCGGTGGCCCATGGAGATGGGAGGAGAAAGGAGGGCAGCTCATTTGTATAGTCTCTATGCGGTTGTCTGTGGGCGTCGGTAGTCATGAAAATGGCTCCGACTGCTCGTTTGCCCCCCTTTACCATAAAAAAAAAAGATTTTTTATTTTAGAAGCTAAACATAGAGGGTAACAGAAACCAGCATTAGATACAACACAAATGGACCAAAATCTTGCACAATGTGTATTACATAAATATGATAGCCAAACTTTATTCTTTGCAGTTTGACAAATATGGCTTTGACAGGAGAACCATCTTTACAAAATACTTTAGAACTGGCAGGCAAAGTATTGAGACCTTTGCCTGGACATGCATCAAGGGAACTTCTTGTACTGTTTGCTTCACTGACAACTTGTGATCCGGGAGACATTAACACTACAATACAGGCTAGTACATAAGAAGTATAAACAAGGTTGACAAAAGCGAGAGGTGTTAAATGATACCATATATTAAGTGTATCATTTGCAGGTTACACAACAAAAATCAGATCAAAGTAGTTTAGCCACATGAATTTTTTAAAGTTTTTTCACACTTCACACATGATGTATCATCAGCTGATCGAAGGCCCCGTCGTCTTTAGTCCGCCGGGGTAATTCACATTTTGATCACATTTTTTGCTATTTAACTTGTTTGAAAAAAGTATTTCGTATACTTGTCGTAAACTTTTTTTTAATAGTTTCGGATTAACTGTAGGCACTTATAGTATATGTGGTTTAATTTAATGCCTCTTGCTTTTATCAACCTTGTATATCAAGTTCCTTATAACTTCATTACATAATGCACGTTTCTTGTGCCAGCTGTTTGAGGCACTGTTTAGAATAGTTAACCTTTATTTTTTAAATCTTTCTAATTAAAGTGTATAGCTTATTTTGTTTTTTACTGACAAGATAATGTCCCATACATACTTATACAGCGTGAAAATAAATTCGTCCTCGAAAAGAAAATTTTGAGTTCTATATCAATAACAGAACCTATGTATAATATGAATTTATTAAAATAACTATTTTTTTTTAATTAAGTCGATAGTTATATCCCTAGCGTTTGAAAACGTGAGAACTCATTAGTAAGGGCAATAAATCGGAGTGAGACAGAGAGTGCTACATTATTTTACTATAGACTTATTCATAAATTACACATCCAATTCCACATCCAAATTTTTATATTTGACGTTACAATTGATTTACCCGTTTTTATTGGTGCTATAAGTTATTCCAAATTCATATGCTTCGGATCAAGAACCACTATAATTTCATGGTGTATAATCTAAAAGATTTTCTTTACAAAGTAGCATGTATTATTATTAGGATCTGAAGATTTTGTTTCTTCTTGATTGTTGTTCTTGATTTTGAATCTTTAAATTTAAATCTCTTTAAATATTTTTTTTATGGTATAGGGGGCAAACGAGCAATCGGAGACATTTTCATGACTACCGATGCCCATAGATAACCACATAGAGGCTTTGCTGATGGGCTGCCCTCCTTTCTCCTCCCACCTCGTTGGGCCACCGGCTACTTAGACATACAAACCACACGAAACGCTACAGCACAGCTGTACCCTACACGCCGGTCTACTGTAAGTGAGAGGTACCTCCCCGGTCGTGCCGGCCCAATTCAGCTGCATGCAAGCATGCAATGTGGCACTACCACTTTCTGAATTTATAATGACAATCATTATATTTGATAATTGTTATTGTTTCAGACATTAAAAACAGATGGTATAAGATGCTCTGTGATCGGTTTGGCAGCAGAAGTAAGAATTTGTAAAAAACTGTGCCAAGATACTACTGGAGATTATGGGGTATATAGTTCTATAATAAATTATATTTTTTAGTATATAAAATAGTGATGTTATTCTAAAACTCTTCTGAAATTGTGGAATTTATTTGTTACTATGGTTTTTGTATATGTCAAACCCATTCTTCGGATCAGTCTCCCCCCATCGATGTTCCGCCTACAACGTAGCGACAGGGAAAAATAATATGAGTTCGCGTCATGTCATGTAGTACACGAAAGTCCTCCGCTTAACACATACTACTACGTAATGTATGCTACTAAATACACGTCATTGTTATTAGATAGTTTGGGTTTTCAATTCTTTAGGCAGTCCTCATGGCAGTATCCAAAGGCGTGTACTAATATTAAGAAATTTACGGCGTTCCTGCGGGAGTTGAATTGGCAAATTAAGTGGCAAAGTGCAAACCCTCACGCAAAATAGGCGTAAGAAAAAAAAACAATTAATGCAGTTGTTCTTCAAATGTATGTGAACGAGAAATACTTCCATCTTGATGTCATGACTCGGCTATAGTGCACTGCTACCAGCGCCGAATCGGGATGGAGGCTTAGGGGCCCCGTATGGCTTAAGGGCCTTAAGATCATTTTCGTAACCACAAAAGCGGACCCACGTTAAGCGCTCTCCAAGCCCCGGGCAGAGGCGGCGTAGCATTGGTTTGCTCCTGAGGCGGTTTTCTATTGAGCGAGCATCCCAAAACAGATGAAATCACAAAATAACAAAAAAAAAATGGCGCGGCGCGTGAGGCCGAAATCACGTGCCCCTTGAAGCCTACGCTGTCCTCGTCGTGCTGATGCATCAGTGGCTGGCTACTAAGCTACGCTATTGAGTGGAGTTGTCATCCCTTGGTGTTTATAACCCGGGGTGGACCGCGCCCACCGCTCCCTTTACGTCGCCACTGGCCCCAGGCCCCTCTAGTCCGACGCTGACTGACAAAGTCTTTCTCTCAGGTGGTGCTAGACGACGTACACTACCGCTCGCTACTGCTCGAGCACACGGCTCCGCCGGCGCGCGCGCGCTCCTTCGACGCGGGCCTCATCAAGATGGGCTTCCCTCACACGGCGCCGCCCGACCTGCAGACAGACGGGGGCAATGCCGACCCGCCCATCACCGTCTGCATGTGGTAATACTCTTCGCAAGTGAAAACTTCTTTAGTGGCGTTTGGACTGGGAAAAATATGACTTCGCGTCAGATGTCGCTGCGTAGCATAGGAAAGCGCTACTCGTGTGCTCCTAATTACAGGTCATGTGTTACTTGATAGTTTTAAGATATCACTTCTATCGGTCCCGGTACTGCCTGTTGTTTTTTAACCCCTGAAAAGTGGTTTTATAAGTTTGACGTCTATGTCTCTGTGTGCGTGTCTTTCTGTAGCTCTTAATCGGACTCGATTTCGACTTTATTTTAATTCGAAAGCTAATATCTTTGCCTGTGGTCTTTAGCTATGTTTGCTAAAAAAACGGTCCAGGTGTTGCATGAATGTCGGCTCATTTTTTAAGCCGTAGGGGTCTTCATTTTGCATGTATGCAGTTATAGGAAATACAGTTTTAGCAGTTATAATGATTAAGGTATGAGCTTCTAAAAATTAGATCTTCATCATTCACGTATCAAGAATGCGAAGCCTAATAGACTATCTTACCAGGCATACAAGGAAAACATTTATATTTTATTGAATAATCTAAAACTAATTAGGTACTGTTATGGAAACAACATAACAGAAAATATAAAAAAAATTAAACAGTCCCTATTTTACAGTTAATAGATTTAGTTATTATGCAATACCTATCTTTAAAGCTTAGCTTAGCGTATTATACTAAGGTATATAAATCCTGTTAGTTTATTTCATAAATAATTTAATAGCAATAATGTTATAGACATCTTATTATTTAGTCGTTGTGTCGGTTGCAGTGTCGTCAAATCAGTGGGTTGTCTCACCTGAAAAAAATGTTTTACGTGCCAATGTTTTCATTTAGGAAAAAAGATGTCTAAAAATTGTCATGCATATCATACGGCGAAACTTGTATATGTGGATATTAATTTACAGTCACTTGGAGGAAGGCGAGGGTGTCGGCGGGGAGGGGCACCTGTGTCCGCAGTGCCGCAGCAAGTACTGTACGCTGCCAGCGCAGTGCCGCACCTGCGGCCTCACGCTCGCATCCGCGCCGCACCTCGCGCGGTGAGTCGCTCCTCTGTACGCAACAGTACGTCACTACACTTGCAGGAGGTCGGGGGGAGGTGGGGAAGGGCACCTGTGTCCGCAGTGCCGCACTTGCGGGCTCACGCTTGCATCGGCGCCGCACCTCGCGCGGTGAGTCGCTCCTCTGTACGCACCAGTACGTCCCTACACTTGCAGGAGGGCGGGAGGCGAGAAATTGGAGCAATTTTCATGACTAACGACGCCTATAGACACAGAGATTATCAGATTCGTTGTCCTCCTACCTCCTCCCCCCTGCCTGAGCCAGTGATTATTTACACACCGCAGGCACCTGTGTCCGCAGTGCCGCTGCAAGTATGTACTCTATGTAAGTAAAAAGAAAAGAAAAGAGCTTATTCTTTCCTCAAAGGTCGGCAACGCATCTGTTAGACCTCTGGTGTTACGGATGTCTGTGGGCGTTGGTGATTACTTTGCATCAGGTGACCTAACTGCTGGTTTGCCTCCTATGCTATAAAAAAAAGTACTGTGTGTACTAATTTTCATTTACTATATATATTACGCGGTGTCGTCACATTTATTAATGATCCTGTTTATTACTCATCTCCATTCCGGTATTGACCCACACCGGCATTACAATATTGATTACATTAATGGATACTAGATGGCAGACATATGGTTCAGAACAGATCCAGTTTATTACTCATCTCCATTCCGGAGGCATGTGGGAGCGGCTATTGACTTTTCCCGCTTGTTCTGCGCCTGCTGTACAACGTGATGCATTGGCGACCGAGCTACGTGACATTTTTAATTGATTCACGAGGAAATTACTTTTTGAAATAAAAAGTATAAGTTATATTTATTAAAATTATAGAACGAAATACATTTAATTGAAACAAAAGATTATAGACATAGGGACTTAATATATATACATTTTATCTTGCAGATCCTACCACCACCTGTTCCCTGTTGAGCCATACGAAGAAATAGCAAACGAGGGGCAGGCGCAGTACTGTTATGCTTGCTTAAGGAATTTCACAGAACTTGATAAACAGGTAAGCAGTATAGACATAATAATTAAACTAGTTATTGTGATGTTGAAGATGCAAGATGATTTGATCGTCTTGCAAATTTCTAATTCTGGAAAGAATGGAATGGAAAGAAAAAATTTGCTTCACGTAACATTAGGTCTGCGCGCGCAGCGGTATATATACACACTTACATCGCTCACTTGCTACAGTGTAAACTACACTTATTTGCTTCGCATAGGTTTTGATTTCTTGAGGGCAGTATCATTAAATGTGCAAAATGCCAAAATGCATCATGCAAGAGAGGTCGAAGGCTGACGAAAGATGAATGAAAAAAAATCGAAAGAAGTTTTGTCGTTTATTTTGAATTATGATGTACAGAAAGAGTAGACTATTAAATTGAAGGTATAATATTTCCGCAGGTATTCCGCTGCCCGCGCTGCGCGGAGCACTACTGCTGGCAGTGCGAGGCGCTGGTGGGCGGAGCGCTACACGTGTGTCCGGCCTGCGCCGCGCGCCCGCGTCTCTACCAGCGCCTGCCGCACGCCGCCTCCGCCTCCTGAGAGGTAGAAACGGACGGAGAAGAAGGCAGACTCTATATGGATGTAGATTGATCCGAGTGCCATCTCCGTCTCATGGATTGCTGAGTTCAGTTGTGGAGACAGATAGGGATAAGAAAAAAGCCCTATGTTTCTGCCAAGCGCACGATATTCTATTGTATAAATTCATCTCATTATGCATTTCAACTTGAAAAATATTATATCTGTACAATATAACTCAATTAGCAAATAGCAGTCCGTCTGTTATATTATGTCGATATTTCTTATATAATTGGTCTGTACTTGATTTTATCGAAATAACATTTTCAGTAATGGTATACCTATGGGTATATGCATTCATATTTAAAATGAACAACAGGCGACTCGTTACATATTGTTCCTACGTAGTTAATTAAATCTATATATAGATTGATTTATGAGAAAAACTCTATTCCAATGAAAAATATGTAACTTTCATACCAAATCCTCTCAGGGTTAATTCACACCTAAAGCGCGGCGAAGCGCAGCGAAGCAGAGCGCACTTTCAGTGTCATATAAATTTAAACTTTATTTTCATTACTGTAGTTCTTATTATTGAATTCTCGCAACTTCGGCGCGGATTCCAGCGACTTCTCGCGCAGTCGTGGGAATCCGCGAGCCTCGTTCGAGTTTCTCATGCGATAATAAGTATTAATGTATGAATTTCAACGTTATAAAGTAATTTTTATAAAGTTGAAATTCATATGACACATAAACTGCGCTTCGCCGCACTTTTGGTGTGAATTGAGCCTTATAGTAGGTAACTTGATGACCAGTCAGCCAGTGAGCCTAAATATTTTTAAGTTGATTTATATTCTGTATATACATAAGTGTAATATTAAAATAAAACTACTGAATATCGCTGAGACTTTATTTATATCACATTTTCATTAATACATACAAAAATAACAGACATTCAGTTGAGTAGTTTGTTTGTGCGCTGTGTTGTCAGAATGATCGACCCAAAATACAGAATAAAAAAACTTTTTAATTCTTTTAAATTAACAAATACAATTAATTTTGTAGCATAAGACTATATATCAAGAAAAACAGTAATATATACTTCAAAACGGGTCTATTGATTCATCTTTATTAAGAGCTAGTGCCACGCTGTGCATGCCAGCACAAGCATGCAGCCGAATTAGAGCGGCACGACCGGGGAGTTAGCTCTCGCTTACACGAGACCGGCGTAAAGTGACAGCTGTGAATTCTCGTTTCCTGCGGTGTGTAAATAGTCACTGGCCCAGGCAGGGGGGAGCAGTAGGAGGACAACGAATCTGTATAATCTCTGTGTCTATAGGCGTCGATAGTCATGAAAATGACTCCAATTTCTCGTTTGCCCCCTTATTCTATAAAAAAAAACTATAATAACATAATAAATAAGATATTTTGGGCCAACCATATATTTATTTCCACTTATTTTGTAAGTTACGCCGCCATCTTGCGTAAATAGCAGTTTTGTGATGGCAAGAAACAAACTATTCGAACGAATTTGACTTAATTACAGAAGCACCTGTACTTAACCGAGACTGTCCTGTTGTGTTGTGTGAAGCACATATGTCTGTTTCTCTGAACAATATAAAAATTTGAATTAATTTATTTCCCGAGGCTTTATATAAAAGTCTAACCTTAGGCATTTCTATAAAAAACTGACATTTAAATTTGACTTCCAGATTAGTATTTTCAGACCTAGTAGTCCACTGTCTCATTTTAACACAGTCTCAGGTAAGTAATAGGTAGTAGCCACTAAGTATTAACAATAAATCACAGATATAAACCATTCATCACACTTCCTGTCTGCAAGAGCTGTAACTTGAAAAAAAATCATTTTTTTATTATTTTATGACTGTCACAGGGGCTCGGTGACATATTTTATGAATATATCACAGACTATATGCAATTATCACTGTCTAGTTCAGGCGTTAAGCCTTGGAGTAACCTTCGTGTTAAGAAAAAGGAACAAAAACCCTAAACATGATCGATATGCTGAGGGTATTTGTGCCATAATATCGACTAACACTTATGTCGACTGGAATACAATTTTCATATCATTAGATGCCTTGTAGGTACATTATGTTATCTGCTGTATTCAATGCCATTATCAATATTTTGTTACAATAACTCTGTACGTAAATGCTTTATTTATTTCATAACATTTCCAAAATGTTTAAAATTAATATAAAATTTGTACAAAAAGACTTATTCGAGTTTTGAAGGCTCAAGGGACTCAAGTTTAGCGTAATGTACGCTGTAATTCAACGTAATATTGCCTTCTAATACAACAACGCATCGCTGTGTAATGCAATGTAATATTACGTTGCATACAATACGCTGGTCTTTTGCGACGCAACGCCACTACGTTCATTTGCCTAAAAAAATATTTAGAAGTCTGAAATGACTAATATATTAAATAGCTTTGCAAATTTCAATTTTATAAAGCGCTACATTTTTAAAGTGTAGGTACATACACTATATTTATTTATTTATGTATATTCATTCGATATCAAATTTGTAATATTATATAGGTAAACAAGTAAGGCATTTCTTTTTCTTATGCTTAATGTAATAAATATATTTGCTAAATTAATAACATTAAAAAATTCGTAACAGTTTTCCGAAAGCTCCACAGTTTTTCCATGTATGGTATATTGTATACTCTATCAAATATCTGTAGATTCATGCTATAATATATATTTAAGTAAGCACGAGGTAAATTTTTGTTAGCTGACCTTTAGAACCTCTTGGCTCTTAGAAAATGGGCATTAAAAAGCAACTATCTTTTTTTTTTTTAGTAATGGATACGTTATTTGTCCTTTTGAAAGGGTCATATGCAACGATTTAGATACAAACCGCCCTGTACGTGTAATTAATAATAATAAATCATTCAAAGCCCATACAAAAATAAAATCATCAAAATCTTTCCAGCATTTATATTACGTGATACATCGACAAACTCCCTGATTAAAAAAAAATCAATAAAAATCGTGATTCTAGACACTAGACCGTTACCCCAACTGGCCAGCGTCGCATCTATGACGGAGCCAAGGCTTGGAGATCTCGTAGTTGAGAGGGGGTCCCTTTTTTGGATACAAAAATGATCTTAAGGCCCCCAAACCTTACGGGGCCCGAGCCTGCAGCTCCCCAAAGCTCCAACTTGATGGGGTCCTGCAACTGGCTAAATCGTGCGTATCGTATACCAATATTAATATTACAACTAGGTAACTCGCAAATATCCGTATCACTCTTTAATTTTTACCCGTTTAATGGCTAATATTAGGGCCAACTTTGACCGATTAAAGTGCGTCTATACTTCGTAAAGGCCCCTATAACATAGGTCACTTCATACATCTACACCTCACGGTAAACGCAAATTAGACTAAATAATTATATAAAAACATCTAAATGCATTAAATACTTCAAATAGTCTAACAATTGTCAATACTACTTTATTGTATCGTTCAGTATATAGCATAATATTTCATTTACAACATCTTTAAACGTATCAAAATATAATATTTATAAAACCGTAAGTACATGACACATATAAAAACATCATTGTGCCGTTGAATTTTGGTCTCATGTCAACCAAAAACATAATTATATTTTTTTGTATTTGAAGCTACAAGTTTCAATCAACTTTGTCCATTAAGTACACCACGACATGCCGTCGTTGCTATTATACGCTGTGAGAATCTGCCCCTTTATTGCGAGTGACCCACAGTAAGTTGGGTTTCTGGTAATACTGCTCGATCTGTATCAGCGACTTGCCTTTCGTCTCTGGCAGGAGTAGGAACAGCACCACCGTGGCCAGTCCGGCCGACGCGCCGAAGATGCCGAACACCCCGGATATGCCGATGTTGCTCTTCATTATGGGAAACAGTTTCGTGAAGCCGAAGAGCACGGCGTTGAACAGACAGAATATGTAACCTCCGCAGAGGCCGCGCACCTTGGTAGGGAGGAGTTCCCCGATCATTAGCCCGGGGAGAAGGAAGAATCCTAGCGTGTTGAATGCAACGTAGCCTAGGATTAAGATGGGGGGTGCAACACCTGTGCCCGGGCCGCTGTGGAGGAGATAGGCCAGGCCCAAGGTGCAGGCCGCCGTGCCGATACCTGACACCAGCACGAGCGCCCGGCGGGTCAACTTCAGCAGCAGTATGCAGGCCACCACGGTGACCACCAGTCGGACCAGGGCGCTTGCGTTAGCGGCCACCTGGAAATAACAAATATAATCCTATTATTATTAGTGTACCTACAATTGTTGTTGTTGTTAAATAGAATACTTAGTGTGTGCAAGAACCGCAATCTTATATTAAAGTTGATATTCGCGTGAGACAATGTGACGTTTTCCCGATTCGACGATTATATTAAATAAAAATATATAAAAATAAATAAAAATAATCTTAGCATTATTAGTGTACCTATTATATAGAATAGTCTGTGCTAAGGCCAAAATCTTATAATCAAGGGTTATATTCGCGTGATACTTAGATCATTTACTAAATGATCTAAGGCGTGATACAATGTCACGTTTTTCACATTGGGTAGCATTGTTTGCATCTAGGTTATATTAGCATCTTTAAGAAAATCTTATTAATATTATAAATGCGAACGTTTGTATATTCGTTTGTTACTCCTTCACGCAAAAACTGCTGAACTGATTTTCATGAAATTTGGTACACACATAGAAGGTAACTGGGATTAACACATAGGTGTTTAATGTGTGATTGTGTACATGCATGGTAATTAGGCACACATACATAAACCAGGTCATTGCATATGTTATACGCGATACAACGTAGATGGATCAGGAAGACTCACACCATCTATGCACAACGCCCTCTGGCGCTGTACTGATTATATATAAACTATCTTAGGCATCTAGATGACATAATATGTCACTGTCACGTAACAATAGGATAGTTTTTATCCCGAAAAAATGTTCCTAGCCGTGTGATGATTTTCCACGGGATCGAAATTTACGCGGGTGAAACCGCGGGGCGCAACTAGTATTGTCATATTTAGATGAAATACATAGTTACATTTTTAAAGACACTCACGTTGCGCAGTGCGCACTGCTCTAGTTCACACTATAGACTATAGAGTAGTGTCAAGTGTGCACTATACACAAGTGTACACACGAAGTGCGCAAACGATTTGTAGTTCGATATTACCGCATAGTACACCTATGTACCTATTTACATATTATGAACTTTGCAGTTTGTACAGGGACCGTGTTCATACTTGAAATCGACGTCACCTATTTACGTAATACCGCACGAGATGGCGGTAGAGGAAAAACTCCGAGCAATATGCCGTTTAAGGCTTCGGTTAGTTGTTCTTGAGTAGTTCTGCTAAGTGAATCTAAACCGTCATAACAATATTGCAATCGAAATCGTATTTTACCGTACTGTAAATCACCTTAAGTACGGAGTAGTACACGTCTACTATACCTACCTATGTCATAGGTCTATTTTTGCATTTATATAGTCACTAGCTGCGCCCCCCGGTTTCACACGCGTAAATTTAGATCCAGTGGAAAATAGAAAATCATCCCATAGGAACATTTTTTTGGGATAAAAACTATCCTCAAGTTACCCTATACTTATAGGTATGTGTGTGTGCCAAATTTCATGAAAATCGTTTTCACAGTTTTAGCGAGGAGTAACAAACAAACAAACATACAAACTTTCGCATTTATAATATTAGTAGGATGGTGATCAATCTTTCTTAACCAGAGAGAGTAAGGAAACCAACTCCGGTCTCACACAAGGCAACCCCTTTAAAAACTGATTTACCGACGTCAAAAAAGGCTTTAGGTACCTATATTACTTTTTTCGAAAGGAACTACAAGAAATTCGGAGCGTTTACGCTAAACAGCACACAATGGTGAGACTGAGTGAACTTACACACACACGCATACGCACACGCACACGCGAACGCGCACATACACGCGCATGCGCACAAAGTAAGTTGCTGTAAAGCTTCCGAAATGTCTGGCTTGTTAAATAATAAATTAAACCGCGATAAAATCCATTAAAGTTGTTTTATTGTAATGAGAAAATGTAATTACAATTTGTTCACACTAATACACAGTACACTTAACCGATGCCTAATATTTAAGACAAGGCCGAACGGACGCCACCTCTCTGGGTCTGGGCGGGTTTGCTTGGGTTTGCTATGCAGAAAGATTGTATTACTTTGACATTGACATTTAGGTCATGGTAACATTAAAATATTACACAACGTTCAACATAGACATTAGAAGTTAGTTCGTTGTTGTGCTCGTAGATTTATACTACAAAGTTCTAGACATATTGAGACAAAAACTAAAATATTTTCGCCTTTTTATGATCATCTTATTAATGTATTCTAATTGTGTCACGCCAATTATGTGGTCGACAACGACGACCGTGCTCAAATTCATTAGATTTAAAGCAATTTTAATAACATTAAAACGTTTGTTTTATTGCTGGAGGTTTTTAACAATTAAATTTTATTTTATCTCGGTTGTATTTTTTGAAATTTGCATATTTAAATATAGTAAAAATACATAAACAAATAAGTAAAAATGATAAAAAAATGTTCAAAATGTTGAGTCTAACTGATGCATGTAGAATGCACTGCTACAATTGCTACGCCAACGTAGCATAGGTACTGTAGTTGATCATATAACTTAACGTCTCTCGTCTCACCAGGCCTCATTGCATATTTGTAACGTACATTTCATTTACCTACACAAAAGTTTCACTTGCATTGTAGTATAAAGATACACTATTAGCTTAATCTTAATGAGTTAATCAACGCAGCGCTGGATCCTGGCGCGGGTTTAGAGGGCTGCCGGCTACAGCCCCCGGCTCCGTAAGGCTTAAGGGCAATAAGATAATCTTCTTACTCATAAAAGAGGCCCCTTCCCAACTCCAAGGGCCACCGGCTACTTACACACCTCACACACACACACACACACATATGATGAAATGGTGACGTCATCAACTTACATGTGGATCCATGGCCCCCCCGGCGTCGGTGACGATGTCCACCGCGTAGAAGATGACCACGTAGCTGCCGGACAGTATCTGCAGTATGTTGAACGCGTTGATGAGGAAGAGCGGCTTGAGCACCGGCGGCCGCAGCACCGTCGCCAGGAAACGGATGGTCTCTTCGCCGCGCGCCTTCTCCTTCTCTCGCGCCGAGATCAGCTCGTGTAGTTCGCGTTGTGCCTGGAAATTTTATAATTTCATTTATAATAAGAGACCCATCCTTAATTCGAGCATTCGAAAATTTACACATAAATTACTGTCTCTAAAACGATTAATCTTAATTGAAATTTATCTTAATTATTGACCTTACCTTTATTTAATATTGTTATTTTATGTAATTAGATACTAATTATAACACTGTGGAGTTTCTTAATTATATAATAAAAAAAGAAATCACAATAATTCTCAGTAAATTATAGTCTACTGTCTATATTAAAACTCTTTTTGATTGTTGTAAGCGACATGAATAAAATAACAATAGGGGCATTTTGGGGTCAATGTTTTTGTTAGGGTCAATTAATCATAATATGAAGGAGAGTCTTAGAAATGCGGGTTGATCAAGCGCTGATCGGTAAGGTTCAACTAGAGGTCAATTCAGAGCTAAACGACTTTATAGTATAGGGGGCAAACTAGCAGTACGAACCTGTTAATAAATACGAACGCCCACAAACATCCGTATGTATCTAAATATTGTTAAATATTAGTTTAGCGCAGTGGTAAAGTTCTTGTTCACAAACTTGAATAAAATGGGTCGTAGCCCTAAGACCATCTTCTTTAAGTTTCCGAACCCGGGACCCATCTGACTTTGGGAACATGTTGCGTACAATTGATGCGCAATCGTTCACAAGGCCTATATCAATAATCCTTGGGAAATTCAGGTTTAGTGTATTCTTCGGTGTTATCGCCTTGTACATCACAAATCACAATTTATTATTCTGAGTGGGTACTTCATACTTATCTGTTATAATTTTGCAAGTCATTATAATTTATGAGCATTCGACGTTATAAATAATGATACAAAGTATCCATACTAAATACTAATATTACGAAGCTGAAGTTTTTGGTTGAACGCGCTTCATAATCTCCCAAAGGCCGGCAACGCATCTGCTAGACCTGTCTGCGAGCCTTTGTGATCACTTAACATCAGGTGACACAACTGCTCGTTTGCCTCCTGTACCAGATACAACGTTGATGAAAGCGAGAGGCACCAAATTAAACTACGTATACTATAATTGCCTACTGTTAATCCGAAACGATTAAAAACAAGTTCATGAGAAGTAAAAGAAAAACACTTTTTCAAAGAAGTTAAGTAGCGAAAAAATGGAAACATGCTTTGTACTGACGGTTACAGCGAGCGACAACATCGCACGGGGTGAATGACTCTATCCAGCCTAGCGATGCGACTTGAGTAGGAATTTGCGACTCGAGTCACTCGAGTAAGATTGTTCCCTCACTCGAGTTATACTCGAGTAAAACAGTCACTCGAGTTATACTCGAGTAAAAAAGTTACTCGAGTAAAAATGACACTCAAGTGACGAGTTCACTCGGCGACCCGAGTGTACTGGGCGCGACGAGTTCACTCGGTGACTCGAGTTCACTCGGTAACTCGAGTGCAAGTTCACTCGAGTAGGATTTTTTTCCACTCGAGTACGAGTTTGACAAACTGACTAGAGTGACTCAAGTAAAAACATGACTCGAGTCGCACTCTGTGCCGTCAGCCGGCCTCGCGGGCAGCTGACGATACAGAGTGTACGAAAACATTAAAAAATTCCTGTGGCTAAACTATAGCTCTGATTGACTTGATTTTTGTTGTGTAGTATGAAAATGACACACTAATAATGTGGTTTACCTTGTATATAAAAAAACTTGTCTAATGACATTAGCAGACGGCAGACTGTACCTTATTAAAATTTGAAATACATCACAGTTCACAGTTTTCAAATTATGACTTAGGTAATTTATATAAATAAATGAGTTTCAACAAACCTAAATCATGCATAATTAAAGTTATTTAAACTTGAATAACAAGAGGATAATGACCATAATTACACTTTTGCATTTATAACAATAACATAAGGTTTTCACAAAGAATATTGTTTCATTATGTTTACTGCCAGTAAAGTTTCATGAACATCGAAAGAGGTGGTGCCACGATGCATGCATTTAGCCGAATTTGGCCGTCAAGACCGGGAAGATACCTCTCGCTTACACGAGATCGGCGTAAAGTGTACGGTTTCGTACGGTGTGTAATTAGCCGGTGGGTGGGAGGAGAAAGGAGGGCAGCTACAGAGCAACGCATCTGTATAACCTCTATGCAGATGTGTATGAAGGTCGGTAGTCATGAAAATGGCTTCAATTTCTCGTTTGCTTCTTCTTTCTTCTATAGCGCTTTGGCCACGGTTACCTATTCTATTTTTTAATCGATTTTGGCCCACCGCACGTTCCTAGCGTCCTATGTACCCAGAATCATAAGCTGCGACCGCTTTCCTTTAATAACTTTCCTCGATAAGAATATCACTTCATATCATCAGCTTGGGGGAAATGCTGGTATTAATATCCACGAATTTGATCAGAAGATAGATATAAGAGTAGAAAGTTTCCAATTTCGCTCCCAAACCAAAACGGGAGACAGTGTAAGGGTGCGTATATAGAGAAACAGGTTACCGGTACCGACAAGAACTATACGGGTCGCTACTGGTAATATTGCAATATTACCCGTACCTGTACAGTTTTTGTCGGTACCGGTAACCACTATGTAAGAACCCAAGATTGTAATGACGTCAGCGGAGAAACATAGAGGACAGCCATGTAAAAACCAGCAGCTGTGTACCTTGATGATGTTATTAAATGCCTAATAGACGTTGACTGCTATTATTCTA
>LUGF01042341.1:34765-45886 GCA_001625245.1 Calycopis cecrops
GCCGAATTGGGCCGGCACGACCGGGGAGGTACCTCTCGCTCACACGAGACCGGCGTGAAGTGACAGCTGTGCTGTCGCGTTTCGTGCGGTGTGTAAGTAGCCGGTGGTCCACGGAGGTGGGAGGAGAAAGGGGGGCAGCGCATCTGTAGTCTATGCAGATGTCTATGGGCGTCAGTAGTCATGAAAATGGCTACAACTGCTCGTTTGCCCCCCTATACCATAAAAAAAAAAAATATTATTAAATTTTTTAGTATTTGTTGTTATAGCGGCAACAGAAATACACCATCTGTAAAAATTTCAACTGTCTAACTATTATAGTTCATGAGATACAGCCTGGTGACAGACGGACGTAAGGACGGATGGACATCGGAGCCTTAGTAATAGGGTCCCGTTTTTACCCTTTGGGTACGGAATCCTAAAAAAATATTGACAGTTTTTAGTTTACTCCTAAGATTGAAGGCATTTGAATTAGAAAAATGTAAATAGTGATCGAGCAATGTAGCGCAATATCAGGGTAACGCTTTCCCGCGCTTACGTCGCTTACGTCGTTTCACTTCAGAATTGTGTAAACTGCAGTCGCGGAGCTGAGAGTCTGCCAGTGAGACGTAAGTACTACGTAGTGACAGAGACAGTTTATTTATTGGGTATCTGAACGAGAAGTCGAAATCTGGACCACTGACGCCAACAAACATTCGCAAAGTCAGAAGCGCAGTTGTCCTCTTTCACCCCTTGGAACTATCAAGCTAACAAGAAACGCCAGGAGATGTATGTATTCCGATCATGCGCGGCCCATGGAGGGAGAAGGAGGAAGAGGGGCAACGCATCTGTATAACCTCTATGTGGATGTCTATGGGCGGCGGTAGTCATGAAAATGGCTCTGATTGCTCGTCTTCCCCGTTATTCTATAAAAAAAATGCAGAATGCAATGCCGCAATAACAATTAGACTCCTAATTACGTTATTGAATCATCTGCAATCTTTAACTCGAGGTGATTATAGTGCGATAATGATCGTGTCGGTCCGGCCTTGGCAATGATCAATATCGGCGAGGCCGAGTTTTTGACGTCACCCGTATCTTATCGGTTGAACGACCCGACACATGTTCACGCCACGCAGACGCAATCTGTGCGCGACTGTATCGCACCTGTTATTTTGAACGTTTGCCAGTGACTTTGCACGCGTCAGTACCATAACTATGCCGCTCGGGATTCGTTGGAAATTCACGATTGATTGTTTCCCCAAATAGAGATGCTTAATCAATTAATGTACTTATGGTTAATAGGGCCGGCACGATGGGGAGGTACCTCTTGATCAACGATACCCCGAAAAGTGAGAGCTACACTATCACGTTTCTTGCGGACTGCGGTGTCCGTTTCGTTAAAAATTGCAGGTCATGAAGTTTGTCCGTGATGTACTGAACTTCACATCCGTGTGGCGTGCCACGAATTATGACTAGAATACGGCGCCGGCGTAGTGATGCGACTCGTGTCATGTTTTACTTGAGTCACTCGAGTCAGTTTGTCAAACTCGTACTCGAGAGAAAAAAAATCCTACTCGTGTAATCCTAGACCTGTTGTAATCCTAGTGATTTTTTTATTCGCGTGAGGGAACGATCTTCCTCGAGTGACTCGAGTCGCAAATTCCTACTCGAGTTGCATCACTACTACGGTGTAGTGTGGGTGTAGTCTCTAGTGTCTCTACATGTGGTGAAGTCTGCCAATCAACGCTGTACTGTTTTGAAGCTGCTACAACGTAGAGGTTTGTCGTACTGACGACGTTTAGTTTGAAATTATACTTGATAATCCTTATAATGTTGTCTCTTTCTTTTTAAAACTAGCTATAGATTGTCAAATATCAACCGAAAACAATTTTTTACATTTTGCATACCTAATACAAAAAAAGCTCACGATGAATTGCAAGTAAAGAGGAAATATTATTTTCTATCGAATAGGCTTTCAAAACTACTGAACCGAATTTATTACATTATTTCACTAATAGACAGCTAAAGTAGCTAATGTAAGTAACAACTAACATAGGCTTTTATTTTAAAATGATTGAACAATTCTTATTTTTGATACCCAACGAAGTAAGCACGGGTGCACTAGTATGTTATAGTGAGCTCTTTAAAATAAGGTACAAAACATATTAGAATAAAGCTATGTAAAATATAAATATTTAAAATAAAAACTATTTTCTGAGAATAATAATAGGTAGACAGTCATACTTCATTATATTATACGAAAAATGTAAAAAAATAAAGATTAAAATGTATTTTATTGTGTAAAATGACTAAAAGTACAGCACATATTCGCACTATAAATATACAACACCCGATTATATCATATAAACATTGTTATAATATTATCTGTTTTGATAATGTTCGAAAATAATTTGCGAACTGTTATCTTATCAAGCGATGCAAAAAAAAACCAGATTGCGCAGGTGTAAGATTCCTGCCACTTCCGCGTTTTACTATTTGCTCAAAACGTATATTGCCTTATCTGAGCCGTGTAATGTGACTCATTCTAGTAATTATTTACTTTTATCTGAAGCTTGCCTTCGTCCAGGATTAGCTACGAGTTTAATTCGTATTTTGGACGAGCTTAGCGCCGAATTAATCGCAAAATCGGAACATTACATGAACACGCTCGCTTCAAACGCCGTAAATCAAATTATCATTCTTTAACAATTAATCGATTAACGATTAATGAATCATTATTAAAAAATGTCCTTCAACTGTGATAACTAAAATCAATCAAATTATGATTTTACGATTTTACGATTTTGAAGATCTGTCCTAATTAATAAATTCATACCTAGCGGCTAGCTTTCATAATACAAGCGTATTGAGTACCTAATTTTATACCTTTTTTTTGGTAGCTCAACCGGGTACAGTGTTGGGCTCGGCAACTAGGTTGCCCCTACCGACTAAAACCCTGCGGGTGTCATCAGCCGCTATAATTGGAGGGCCCTGGATCTACAAGCAACAGGGCCCCTCCAGCGACAGGCTGGCCTCCTTGAAAAGGCCAGACTTTCCCTCCTTGGGAATATTTCGGCTGCCTTTGAACAGTCCCTACTCCAACGTTGGAACCGTGCAAGGGGCTTGGGTTCCCATCCTGTCCCCTGGTCTCAATGCTCCAACGGAACACACCACTCCGGTCGTCCCAATCCCCTGTAGACGTAATCTACTGTAGACACAATATGATACAAGACACCGATCGATTCACCTTGCCGACGGTTGAAGCCAACATCAACTTTTGAACCTTATTATAGATTCCTATCGGCCATTTCTTTTATAGAATAGGGATGAAACAGTCGAAGCCATTTTCATGATTGCCAAAGCCCCATAGACATTAGACATCCGCGTAGAGGTACAGATGTGTTGCCATCCTCCTCTACAGCCAACGGAAACTTACACACCACACTAAGGGTGCTTACATAGAGAAGTAGGTTACCGGCGCCGACGAAATCGGCGCCGACTCTGCGCCGATTTTGTCGGCGCCCGTAACCTGCTTCTTTATGTAAGCACCCTAAACGTCAGCTGTCACTTCATCCGGCTTTATCGTATGCGAGAAGCCCAAATCGGCTGCAATACTGTGTGGCACAACCTCTTACTAAGTCATTACATTAATTATTGTCCTTCTGTGGATGTAGCCATGAAACTGGCACTTGAACAAAATTAAAGTTGGTGTGTTATCGGTTACTCGAGTAACAGATGTTACGTACCTGATAATAAATATATCGACCCATCGCACGTCGGATCAATTCGTTACAAATATTATCTTTCAAAGTAACACTAAGCACAGTACACACATTGTCGAGGTATTCGCGGGGCAGCCCCATGTTTAATGATAATGTTCTTAGGTAAATCATAACTTTATCGCGGGTTATTTGAGAATTTTACAATCCCGACTGACCGACCACCCGTGGACATGGTTGCTTTGCAGCAAAGCAAAAAAAAAGGTGGTCTGAGACACTTTTAGTAACTAATTTACTACTACTACCTTTGTAAACGTCCTGATTATAAAATACTTAAATAAACCGTTGAAATAGTTTTATTACAATGTGTAACATACATAAATCGGGTAAAAGGTAGAAGGTTGTTAGAGGGGAATACTTCGCTGTGGAGCTTCGTGTCGGTCTCTTTAGGGGCTGATTAGCCTTTGAGGTACCCATTAGGTTTCAATAAGAAGTAGTGCTATGCATTGCAGCTGAATTCGGATAGAACGAACGGGGAGGTATCTCGCACTCACATGATATAGGCTTTTGGGAGTTTTCGGTGGTCCATGGAGGTTCCGACTCCGTTCGTACACTCCTCCTATGCTAAAGATTAAAAGGAATAAACAAATTACCTGTGACGGTGCGGCGAGGATGCCCACAGCGAACCCACACACAACCCGCCCCAGTAATATGAGGCTGTGGTGGGTGGCCGTGCCGATGATGATCCAGCCCAGCACCAGAGGCAGCGTGGACACCTGCAGCGTGCGCCTCCTGCCGATCGCCTCCATGATGGGCCCAGATATCATGGAGCCTAGCGGAGTGGCTGCGGAGTGTATGCTGGCTGTGGACAATGTGAAAAAATGTAGAGGTTGTGTAGAGGACGGAAATTGGCAGATTGTTAACGAGTTTTTTACAGTTCTAGAAAATAAAAGGGTCTCTGCCTCTTTCGCTGACTGCTTACGCCCATAGTCTCCTCATATGTTAGGTTTAAGACATCATATGAGAAGAGGCAGCCGCGGTGCATGTTGCAATTCGGTAGTGATGGCATGTTTGGCTATGTAGGAAGAGAAACTGATGAACATGACAATATTTATTCCCCCTTATAAATAAACATTGATTAAATTTATTCAAGTAATAACCTAGTAATAAACTGACGTCTGTCAAACTCCATATTAAAAAACACATAAAAGTATGGAATTTGTCAGATGTCAGTTTATTACTAGGTTATTACTTGGTTAAAGTTAGTCTATGTTTATTAATAAGGGGGATTGTGTTTAAGAGCGACCGCAGAAGAAAACTGAGGGCTTCAGGAAAAGTCTGTATCTTGGCAGAATCTTGGACAGACAGCGCTCAGTCAGCCAAGCGACACGCTTCGTGCAATTTGTAATCTGTGGCTGTCTGGATGGCCCCAGGGACTGATGGATAAACGAATGAGTTTAAAGGAGACAGGGAGACTTGAGAATATAATAAACAACAATTAATTCTTCATATATTTTTCCTAACCGTAATAAACGTAGTGCTGAAGCTATTGTAATTGGACCGTGAACATTCGATGCGGAAAAACCGGATGTTCTTGACTATTTATATAGCCACTTGTTGCCGCCAACAAAAAGCGACTAAGTACGTTTTTTATTACGTTTCAAGCGTTCAAGTAAGAAGTTCTGTAAGAGGTAGCGCCACACTGCATGCTTTCATATAGTCGAATTGGGTCGGTACGACCGGGGAGGTACCTCTCGCTTACACGAAAACGGTGTAAAGTGACAGCTGTGCAGTCGCGTTTCGTGCGGTGTGTAAGTAGCCGGTGGCCCATGGAAGTGGGAGGAGAAAGGAGGGCAGCGCATCTGTATAGCCTCTATACGGATGTTTGTGGGCGTCGGTAGTCATGAAAATGGGTCCGGCTACTCGTTTGCCCCCCTATACATAACAAAAACTAATCTGCTGGAAGACGTTACAGACTGTAACGTCTCCCAGCAGATCTGTAACTTACAGATTTGTGTTTGTTTTGTGGAGTCCTATTGTTTTGGAATGCAAATATGTTTTGTACTATTTGTCTTAATATGGCAACAAATATTTACATTGCGAAAGCTTGGCTCAAGCATGTGAGTGATGTGAGACAACCTGCTTATATAGCGTTTTTACCCATTCAAAGGGCTATCTGACACTGGCAAATTCAAACAGAACCATAATTAAGATTAGCGCGTTAAAGCCGATATACTCCTAAGCATTAGGTATAATATAAGTACAGTCTGAATAGTTCTTCTAAAATCTAAACCCATAATAACGTGACTTGACTCCATGTCACGAGGCTCTCGTGCTCCTAATAAAATAGTAATTAATTAATTACGAGCCGGATGTTATTACCAGTACTCAAATTAGCTGGAAGATGATGTAACTGAGCGTGACTGCTGCTCGTCACAAGACCAAAAAGAAATATTAGCTAATTGTACCTACTCGCGAACTGGCACGCGTAGCTACAGTTTTTTTGGTCAAAATCTTTTTCAGATAATTCTGTTCGAAGTTACTAGAACATCGGTGACGTGTCTCCTACCATTACAAAAATAGAAATGTCGTTTCAAGAATTAGGGACTAATAAACAAACTTTAATATATTTTAAACTTCGGTATTTCCGGACCGATACGACCTAGGGGATCTTCAAGAAAAGAGCTTGTTCTTTCCTCAAAGGTCGACAACGCAACTGTTAGACGGATGTCTGTGGGAGTTGGTGATCACGTTACATCAGGTGACCTAACTGCTCGTTTGCCTCCTATGCTATATATATATAAAACTAGCTGCGCCCCGCGGTTTCACCCGCGTAAATTTCGATCCCGTAGAAAATAGAAAATCTTCCCATAAAAATCCATAGGATTTTCCATCCATCCATTAACACATAGGATAAGTGTTAATCCAAGTTACTCTATGTTTGTGCCAAATTTCAGGAAAATCGGTTCAGCAATTTTTGCGTGAAAGAGTAACAAACAAACATACATACAAACTTTCGCATTTATAATATTAGTAGGATAACATACTATACATTACTAAGTAACATAGACCTACAAGAATAGTACGTAGCGACAGTGTAATATACTTAAGATAATTTTGGTTGCAGCAGAGTCTTTTAGGCAAACTGCTCAATTCAATTATTTTAAAAACAATAGAAGACGTTGTGATCTAAAAATATCTGTAATATAATAGACATGAAGGTATAACAAATATGAGTACAATCTTGATAGAATCGCAAAATTTTTTAGTTATATTTGTTTCGCTTCAGTAGTCCAGCATCCAAATCAACAATCAAACCCTGACTATTGGGGCAATAGGATTTATTTATTGACGAATTAATGATAACATCATGTTATAACATAAAAATATATGATAGTCATATGAATATGATGTTTGTTATTGTAATCAGGCGAGACAAGTCGAAATAAAAACGAGAATGATGCAACATAAAAATCCGCAACTCAATATGATGTTACTGAATATTTACTTAATGTAAATAATAAATAATAGAAACAAATTATCCACAAAGTAACTGTTGGAGGTCGTGTAAAGGTATCTATATTTTAAATAAAGAACGTATAAGACGTATTGTAAAAATAAAGAGTTATAAAACAAATAATTGCCTTTTTAATTAAGTGTAGCACGTAACAAATATGCAAAAAGTGCAAATTTTTTATCTGGTTCCCAATAATCTCATATTTAATTCCTTTTCTATAACAGTGACTAAAACTTTTTGTAGAGTTGTGTGAGTCATGATGAATGTTTATTAATAGGTACATTATGATAGTAATAGTAGTGTAACTTAAGGGTTAACACGTACAATATGACGCAATCTTAGTAAATTATTTCGTTACTTTTGTCTAGACTCTAGATAATATTCCGGGCCAAGTTCGTTAAACAACGTATTTGAAGACCTTTGTCAATAATTAAACTAGGCATTGGATAACTTGAGACAGGTCAGCCCCGGCATTCAGCGAGAGCTTACTTACTTCTTAACATAGAAAGACGGGAAAAAAGACTGAATTATAGTAAACTCATTACTATACAAATATGTAGTATATTTCAATAAAAGTCACGAGAGGATTTATGACACATGATTCATGAATAATATACTTTAGCATACTTAAGAAATTATACAATGCTAAACTTCAAAGTGGGTCAAAATAACCCTAAGTCTTTCTAGTGTAAACAACGAAGATAAAACAGAAGTAAAAGTGCGCAAAATCTTCTATTGTTTTTATCACGGGGAGTGTTCCGAGGATTGTTCGGATTAATACCCGCAGCTGAATTCCATCATAGGACATCGCGCCGAAATTCCAAATTCCACCATCACCACCTAGATCTTCCGAAGTCCACTATTGTGCGCTATAAGCGCAATTTCATCCCGCGCACCATTTCAATTTGGAATCAGCTGCCCCCCTCGGTATTTCTGGACAAGACCTAGGGATCTTCGAGGAAAGAACTTATTCTTTTCTCAAAGGCAACGCATCTGTTAGACCTCTGGTGTTACTGTCTGTGGGCGTTGGTGATCACTTTACATCAGGTGACCCAACTGCTCGTTTGCTTCTTATGATGGTATAAAAAAGAAAATAAAAATCCAGACTAATAGTCATACCCTACACATCGGTTCCAGCGTATGTATCATCAGTTATATTTAAAACAAGCTATGGAGGTTATGGATGTCTCTTGGCAGTTGACATTTCAAAGGACATGATGTATTTGTTATGTAGACTACGTTTCAAGAGCTGTTTGTTTGGATCATTAATATCCATGATGTTATATTGCGCCGGACAGCTGTACACCCATAACATTATGTAACATGTGTGTGTGCGTGTGCTTGTAATTGTGAGCACATGACATAAAAATTGTAATTTGTAAAGAGTGCGAGATGAGGCAAGACGGTGACTAACAGTGATAAATTGTAGCAAAAAACAATTTGATGTCTGTAAAATAACTCCGGTTTAACTACTCACGTACTTGAGTTGTTAAAGACATGCCATGTTTTTGTTATTGCTTATTGTGTAACTCAGGGGTGTGCGCCGCGTCGGCGCCCTGGTGCGCCGTAGACCGTAGTAAGTAAAGGGGAGCGCCGTGAGCCGATCTACATATTCACGAGTATAATATTTTTGGGCGATCCGATTGGTAAAGAAAATAGCCTCGTAAAACTTTTCGAATTACACATGCAAGATTTAGGGTAGGGCGCGTGCCGTGACAAAATACTAAACTTGAAACTGTGCTGCGAGCTGAAAAAGATTGGGAACACCTGGTTTACTAGCAGCGTCCTTTGGTTTCAGCCGTGTAGCCAGTATACTTCGTTCCTATTTACCATGCGTGGAGGTGTAGGTATAGTTTATAATCTTCCTCGGGAAATTGTCTACCTAGTATCTATCACCGGAGGAATTTTGCAAATTGGTCCTTTGATTAACGCATTGAACTATATTAAGAACTTTATAATTTTCGTATAGGTATCCTATTGATATTATAAATGCGAAAGTTTGTATGTTTGTTTGTTTGTTTGTTACTCCTTCACGCAAAAACTGCTGAACCGATTTTCATGAAATTTGGCACACAAATAGAGGGTAACATGGATTAACACATAGGATAGTTTTTATCCCGAAAAATGTTCCTATGGGATGCCATGGGATTATTTTCTATATTTGGATCGAAAATTACGCGGGTGAAACCGCGGGGCGCAGCTGGTATGATATAAGTTTTACGTTAACGCGATATGCTTCAGTATTGCAATTTGCACATGCCATAAGTGTGATAGATACATTTTAATTAATTACCTACCGAACCTGTTTTTTTATTTGCTGTTTCTTTGAAATAAGTAGAAAACATTTTATTTGAGAGCATTGGTTATTTCATATTATTATGCAATAAAAAATATACTAAAACTATTTAAAGCTCCAGGGATCGCTGGAGAAACAGATTTACAAATTTATTTTAAGGGGATCTTAGTAAATGCAACGATCATAAAAATAGGCCACTGGCTACTTACACACCGCACGAAACGCGACAGCACAGCTGTCACTTTGCTCCCATGTAGTGAAAGCGAGAGGTATCTCCTCGTCGTACCGGTCCAATTCAGCTGCCTGCTGCACGCATACAGCATGGCACTACCTCTTATTCGCGGGCAGTGCGATAAGAGTTTAATTAAATTTTTGAAACGTTTTTATTTCACGGTAATCACGTATACCTAGAGATAAGACCGTGCTATAAAACTCTGTGATGATTTAATCTATAAACATAGGTATTGTTTTTTTTTTATTATATAATATACCTAAGGGGGCAAACGTGCAGTCGGAGCCATTTTCATGACTACCGACGCCCATAGACATCGCATAGTGGTTATACAGATGCGCTAACCTCCTTTCTCCTCCCACCTCCATGGACCACCGGCTGCTTACACACCGCAAGAAACGCGACAGCACAACTGTCACTTTACACCGGTCTCATACAAGCGAGAGGTACCTCCCCGGTCGTGTCGGCCCAATTCAGCTACATGCATGCAGCGTGGCACTACCTCTTTCGATGTCCATGAAACTTTACTTGCAGTAAACATAATGAAACAATATTCTTTGTGAAAACCTTATGTTATTGTTATAAATGCAAAAGTGTAATTATGGTCATTATCCTCTTGTTATTCGAGTTTAAATAACTTTAATTATGCATGATTTAGGTTTGTTAAAACTCATTTATTTATATAAATTACCTAAGTCATAATTTGAAAACTAAGAACTGTGATGTATTTCAAATTTTATTAAAGTACAGTCTGCCGTTTGGTAATGTCAGTAGACAAGTTTTTTATATACAAGGTAAACCACATTATTAGTGTATCATTTTCATACTACACAACAAAAATCAGATCTATCAGAGCAATAATTGAGCCACAGGATTTTTTTAAAGTTTTATCACTTCGTACACTCTTCGTGACCCGGTCGGCCCTACACCCGGTCGCGGCGGCCTAATTCAGCTGCATGCAAGTGCGCAGTGTGGCACTACCTCTTGCTACCGTTTATCGTAAATACTAGTTTATGGCGATACTAGGCGGCCCGTGCCCACTTCCTTGCGTTAAAACTTAAAAACCCACGAGACGGATATAAAGGATTGTCATACGAAACAGAAATACAATCCGTAAGCTCAAATCCAAATATTTCTCATTACCAACAACTCACCTTCACGCCAGTTCCCTAACGGGACAGGCAGATGGCACAGAGTCCCACATATACACACTCGCCTTGCTCCCTCCACATTCATATCTCTTCATACAAACCCGCGGGTGGCGAACACTAACGGCCCGGTCACAGCTACAGCGTTGCGACTTGCGACGCGGTGAGCGGCGCGGCGGGCGGCGCGTTTTGCGATGGTATGCCACAGCTCGCGCGGCGGCGGCAGCGGT
>LUGF01042341.1:47933-62766 GCA_001625245.1 Calycopis cecrops
TAGGTTTGTTGAAACTCATTTATTTATATAAATTACCAAAGTCATAATTTGAAAACTGTGAACTGTGATGTATTTCAAATTTTAATACGGTACAGTCTGCCGTCTGCTAATGTCATTAGACAAGTTTTTTTATGTACAAGGTAAACCACATTATTAGTGTGTCATTTTCATACTACACAACAAAAATCAAATCTATCAGAGCAATAATTGAGCCACAGGATTTTTTTAAAGTTTTTTCTCACTTCGTACACTCTTCGTGACCCGGTCGGCCCTACACCCGGTCGCGGCGGCCCAATTCAGCTGCATGCATGCACGCAGTGTGGCACTACCTCTTGCTACCGTTTATCGTAAACACTAGTTTATGGCGATACTAGGCGGCCCGTGCCCACTTCCTTGAGTTAAAACTTAAAAACCCACGAGACGGATATAAAGGATTGTCATGAGAAATAGAAATACAATCCGTAAGCTCAAATCCAAATATTTCTCATTACCAACAACACACCTTCACGCCAGTTCCCTAACGGGACAGGCAGATGGCACAGAGTCCCACATATCCTTACACACTCGCCTTGCTCCCTTCACATTCATATCTCTTCATACAAACCCGCGGGTGGCGAACACTAAGGGTCAACTCACACCAAAAGCGCGGCGAAGGCCAGCGAAGCGGAGCGCAGTTTATGTGTCATATGAATTTCAAATTTATTTTCATTATTATAGTTATCGAATTCTCGCGACTTCTCGAGCAGTCGCGGGAATCCGCGCGTCTCGTTCGAGTATCTCATGCATATTATTATAAAGTTGAAATTCATATGACACATAAACTGCGCTCCGCTTCGCTGCCCTTCGCCGCGCTTTTGGTGAGTTGACCCTAAGCTCTCTTGTACAGGTCAACAAAAAGTCCGTAAGTGCATAGGTACATCAGCTAGTACCCTAAAATCTGGCTTAGTGGAGTGCCTGGAGCATTCAAAACCGTAAAACCTCGGATTAGAGTTACAGTGAATGCATTATTATGATCCATCATAATGATTCATTCACTATAACTCCAATCCGAGGTGAAAACCCAGGCGCTCCACTAGTTGTAAATATTTTGTTCGTCTCTTTGTCCGTTTGTTCGGGCTAATCTCCGAAACTACTGGACGGATTTTCATGAAACTTTACATTAATATAGCTCATATCAGAATAACATAATAAGTTAAAATTTTGAATAATTTTTGAAGTCCGAAATCCACGCGGGCGAAGCCGCGGGCGAAAGCTAGTATTATATATATACATCGCCTGTTCTAAGTTAGCCGCGTCCGTGTGTGTAATTATATTTATCCTTCTAGCACGATAAGGATAAATATAATTATTTTGTTACCGAGCAATAAGTGTCACAATGTGTTTGGTATTTCCCAAACGTCTGTACCGATTTGATTGAGATTTAGTGAATGGAATGTCATTTTCCTCATGAATGTCGGCCAAGATAGTATGCCCGAGAAACAAGCCTACATCGCGGAGAATGGAGGTATCGCGACTGTATTAGACTTGAAAAATCATTTTCACCTAGGGTTCAGTTGATCGTAAATCCGGGAAGACCAAAAAAATGTCATGAACATGGTCGGAAGGCATTTTGGACATTATAAGATTATAATAATTTAATTATGCCAAAGCCCGCAATCCGGGAGAACTAATAATGATCGGATGGCATTTTTTGACATTGTGAGATTACAATAATTTAATTTGCCACAGCCCGCAGGGGATGCAACTTGCACGCCGCCCGCCACATGCCAGTCCGGGAGATTTTACCCGCGTTCCGGAAGCCGCGAGATTTTAAAATCGAAGCTCTTTTTTCCGGGAGAGTTGGCAACCCTATTTACAACTTATGTACTGAGGTATGTCAAAGTGATAAAACAAGAGTTGTTTATAATGTTAGCTATCGTAGCATAACACTAGAGTTGCTTGCGTAGTTAGCATACTTTTTTAAATTTTATTTATTATATTAATTTACCGATATAAAAAGAGGTAGTGCCAACGCTGCAGCCGAATTGGGCCTGCACGACCGGGGAGGTACCTCTCGATTACACGAGATCGGCGTGACAGCTGTGTTGACGTTTTGTGCCATGTGGAAGCAGCCGGTGGTCCTTAGATGGGGCAGAAGGATGGAGGGCTACGCTTCTGTCTATGAGGATGTCTATGGGCGTCGGTAGTCATGAAAAGGGCTCCAATATTATGTCCCGACAGTTTACATTGCACATAGAGATATCATATCATATAGAAACTATTTCTGTCTAGTAAGTATTATCCTGTAATAAATGTGTGTAGCTATTACAGAAAACTACATCTCTACCTATATTATAAAGGTAGGTACCATAAACATATGTGAGAGTAAGAGGTAGTGCCACACTGCATGCTTGCGTGCAGTCGAATCGGGCTGGCACGACCGAGGAGGTACCTCTCGCTTACACGAGACCGGCGTAAAGTGACAGCTGCGCTGTCGCGTTTCGTGCGGTGTGTAAGTAGCCGGTGACCCATGGAGGTGGAAGGAGAAAGGGGGGCAGCGCATCTGTATAGTCTCTATGCAGATGTCTATGGGCGTTGGTAGTCATGAAAATGGCTACAACTGCTCGTTTGCCCCCAACACCATAAAAAAAAAAAAAAATTATGAAAAATGTCGACACAGATAAAAAATTTCGACTTAATCAATATAAGTAAAGTCTCTCGACGTTTCGGCCGCAATGCAACGGCCAGTAGACAGTCTACTCGTGACCACGGCCGTTGCATTGCGGCCGAAACGTCGAGAGTCGAGGTAAATACTTCGATTTTATAAAAACGCGATTAAGCGCGATTAAACGCGTTTACAGTATACAAATATGAATACAAATCGTGAAAGCTTAAAACAATTTATAAGTAAAGTCATTGATTTAGGGATTTTTGCAAGTTAATGCGTACAGTGACATTGAACATATTATTATGCGTGAAGTTTGTCACCGTCATTGGTGACGTCACGTAAAGATAACATAAGGTTTCGCCAGATATGATGAAAAATGTCGACACTGATAAAACACTTCGACTTAATCATTACAAGTAAAGTCATTGATTTAGGGATTTTTGCAAGTCAATGCGTACAGTGATATTGAACATATTGCGCGTCAAGTTTGTCACCGTCATTGATGACGTCATGTGGAGATAACATATTATATCCTGTTATGCCAGCTGGACGCTCACGTGGTGAAGCAGCAAACATATTATATCCTATTTTGTGAGTATTGCATTTAGAAATAAATACAAGCAGTAATTTACAATGTTATTTTTTTGTCATAGGCCAAATTTTAAAATAAAGAAGTTAAAGTGTGTGTTTTAAATTTTATCGTGTAATTTTAATATTTTGTTAAATAAATATTGATTTGAAATGGTCCGTAAATCGCACACGATCGTTCGCACCCGAAGAGTGGATTCGCATTCGCGTACGTTCGACCGATCCCGTGGAAATACCGCATGCGGACACACGTAAACGCATACGCACCACACACGCAAACACACACACACTAACATACAAGGTTGATAAAAGCGAGAGGCATTAAATGAAACCAAATATTTAGTGTATAATTTCCAGGCTACACAACTATAAACAGATCAATCGGAGCAATAGTTTAGCCACAGGAATTTTTTAAAGTATTTTCTCATTTCGTACACGCTGTATCGTAGCTAATTGCCGACTATGGCCGGCCGGGGTCATCGACCCCGTGCTCGCTGTATCCGCCCGGTACAAAGAGGTTTGAAAAAAGTATTTTCGTATTCGAACTTGATGTATGATTCAGAATGAACATGTTATTATTGTAGCTCACCTATCCAGGAGCCCATCTCGTCGTCTATCCGGAGCGTGGAGTTCTCCTCCCGCAGCTGCGGCAGCGCCACCGCCGAGAAGCCGATGGGGTGGCCCGCGCCCGCCGCCAGGATCAGCACCGCGCACGTGATGAGGCACTGGAACACAATCCACTTCAATATGGACACTCTAAACTATATTCCTACCTCTACTATTTGGACCTCTATAACCTCTAAACTCTCTTTAGACGGCACATTAGAAATGCGCTCGAAGGAAATGAGTATCTGAAAATTCAGGTTTTTATATAGATTAGGGGGGGCAAACGAGCAGTCGGCATAACGCATGAAAATGCCACTTTCCACCGGTATCGTGTATGCGAGAGGTACCTCCCCGGTCGTGGCGGCACAATTCGGCTGCATGCATGCACTATCGGCGTGCCACTACCTCTTACTAAAAGTTAGTTAAACTTTATTGTTTATTTAAAACATTCCTAATAATAGTATAGATTAAATGTGAACTAATTTGTGTACAGTTAATAAATAGAGAGCACACAAGAGAAGCATGTTGCCCTATATTCTATAACAGGTTTGTACGACGTTCATTCACTGGAAGGACAAGATATCGGTTTCACATTCTCGTTAGCGTAATGGTCGTTTCTGATAATAAGGGGTGCTTGAAGTAGGGGTGTGTCAGGTAGTCAAACCTAGGAGCGAGATGGGCCAACATTTTAGGCCTATAGAATTTTTGAATAGGACGAAACACTCATAGATTTTGTGTAATAATACGACGTACAAAAAGTTTGAAAACGCAAACTGTGCTTCCGAAGTGCGAGGCGACTAGTCAAATTTGGAAAGCCAAGCCACCCTTTCAATTAGTTGAGCATGGCTTAAAAAGCCTTTGAAAAACTATGCCCAATTTATTTCCGCCTGGCAACCCTAGTAGAAAACGAAAGTATGACGTAATAGTTCAGTCTGTAACGCGTGCGTCGAGAAGCCTTGGCTGTAAAAAAGTCCCGTGAGTTTTCCTCTAGAAACTAGGCAAATGGCGCCCTACCAATATATCGAGGCATTTTCCTGCTTTCAAATGCATTGGAGATCAGCGAGCTTAGTGTTACAACGTTACATATCTCTCGAAACTGCTTTTATGTTTTATCTTCAAATTTTCATTAATCCTACTAATATTATAAACCCGATAGTTTGTATATATGTATGTTTGTTATTCTTTCAGGCAAAAACTACTAAATAGATTTGGTGGGGGTCAGTTAAAAGGTATAGATATTTTTATATTTTACATTAAACATATATTAATAGGTTACTTTGGGAAAGATTATCTGCTGGTAATATTGCGGCCTGCGGGGCATAGCATAGCGACTTAGAACATGCAATATTTTATTTTAAACGAGCATGTTGCATTAGGGCTAGCGGGTTCCATTCCCGCCTAGGTCATGGATTGTATGAAGTGTATTATATAGGTATATTTACTGCCTCATGGTCTAGTGTTACCACTAGAGCATGAACATGTACAAACACAGACGAGAGGCTACGGGTAGGCTTGACAGCTGTCCCGCATTACGCAGGACGTCCCACTTCAGAGCCCCTATTCAATACGGGTGTGTACGGGACGCTAATTGTCCCGCTTCTCGACCACCACCGATCGCCGGCCGGTCAAATGATAGGTCACGCAAAAAATAGTCATGTAGAAAGTACCTAATTTAAGATGTTCTTGACAAAATGTTATTATTTTACTCATTACAATATTTGGTCCAAGACGGCTAAAAAAAAGGTTATTTACTCTATTTCACACACACACGCACTATAATACGTCCTGCGCGTCTGTCTAGTGGTCGATAGTGGCCGCCGTAGTCGAAATTCTACTAGGACGTATATTTTATTTTGTTATATTATTTGTATTTCGATAATAAAAATCTTAAATTTATAAAACTAAAGATAAGAAAAATTTAATATATTTTCTAATTGTCTAGTACTCGTACCTACCCGTAACACAAGTTCTTACGGGACTAGGCTAACGTAGTGCGCAAAGTCCACATATAGTAAAATAGAACCTATCAGATTAATGGTCGCCGCACAGAATCAACACAGAAAGGGATCGTAAACGCCTAGAAAAGCGAAAACGACAAGATTACGTTACGTTCCTCATTAGTGTGGGATGCAGTATGAAGTTTCATACAAAGAATACTGACCGGCTTGAGGTGATACGGTTACGATCCCTTTCCGAGTCTATAAGTGTGCTGCGACCATAGGTCGTTATTGTGGTGTATGTCGGGTGTGGAACTGCCGAGTCATGTGATCCGTGACGGTCGACACAACAAAAACTTAATGTCATGTATTAGAGTGACCTTGGGAGATAAACGATGGCTTTCAGGTATGTCTTCTGTAGTGAGAACAGAATACTTTGGTTAATTCTAATGTATACGTGAAACATGATGACCATGGCGACTGGCTGGCTGGACAGGGCTCGTAAAAATGGAGCAAGTTGTGCCAGGGGTCGCGGGATCGAATCCCGCCTCGTCATGGATGTTTATCTCTTTGTTTTAAATGGTCTTGGCCCACCTTTGCTCCTGTGTTATTTGGTAAAGTTGAGCAAAGTAATGACTAATGAAGTACATCGCATGGTATTCATGATAAGTCATTTCAATTTTCTTTCTATTGAATAATTAATGTATAACTTTTCAGACGCGATAATATAGGTATGTAATAATAAAGTAGGTATAACAATAATCTAAACAGTTGTAGTGTATCACTGAGTTTATATAATTGCACAATGAATTTGAAGCACGTATTGAAGCACGCTATAGGTATGCGGCGGACCGAGAAAAACTCTACAAAATGCGGGGACACTCGAGTTTTCCTGCATTTAAGAATTCCACTCGTGCATTCAATGTCAAATGTCGGTCCATCAAGTCAGTCACATATTACGTCACAGTACAGTAAAAATAGATTTCTGAATTATAGATTACACTTCAGAAATGTATCTTTTACGTCACAATAATATGTATTATGAATAGCTGACTAGTGGCAATATCATTGAACATTTAATAATATTGTTTCATTCGTATCTCATTGAAACATTCGGGATAATTTTCAAGTCTAGTCTCTACCGTAGAGACTAGATATATAGAGATATATAGATATATAGAGATATAGAGATATAGATAGAAAGTATAATAGCATAAATCGATTTTTGTCGAAGTGATTATAGATGAATAGCCATATCGTTTATGATTCATTATTTCATAATTTCCCTGCAGGCACAGGCCGGATTAGGCTCTTGCGGGACCTGGGCTTGGATATCTGAGAATTGAGAAGGGGGCCTTTTCGTAGGTACGAAAATGACCTTAAGATGCTTAAGCTTTACGGGGCCCGGAGCTACAGCTCCCAAAGCCCCCACCTGGTTTTCTCCAGATCACAGGAAAATGAAGCGGCTAGGGGGTTACTAAAGAAAAGTATTTCTAAACTCTCAAACAAGCATTTTCTATTACATAGCACTGAGTATGACCTTCCTACGTTCTTGACAACCGTAGCGCCATTAATAAATTAATAATTAATGAATGTTTCTTATCAGAAGAAACACACCGTAAGTGAAAGTAATTTGCGCAATGAACGAAGTAAACACATTATGTAAATTGCATAAAAATACAAGAATTATATAAAAGTGAAATCAAATAATTCGAAATCCTTAATTTATGATCATTTTATGAGACATTCCCGATTTATGACTCTAGTGCAATAAAAGCAAGGAAAATAAACGATAAAAAAGTCTTATTATTGTGAAGGAGAAATCATGAAGACTGGTCATCTAGTGAAGTTGTAGAAAATTCGTCGTCCTCTCTCTCTATCTCTATCTCTTATCATCATCTCATCTCTATGATCTATTGATTGTCACGTTCTGTTGTCAGGTCCTAGCACCTGGCGTCATCTTATTAATATTATAAATGCGAAAGTTTGTATGTTTGTTTGTTCGTTTGTTACTTCTTCACGCCAAAACCGCTGTACCGATTTTCCTATGGGATGCCATGGGATCGAAATTTACGCGGGTGAAACCGCAGGGCGCAGCTAGTATATTATAATAATAAAATAATAATAGTATCTGGAATTTTTTCTAGGTCCCAAATGGCTCCATTGTTATAGTTCTGTCTACACATGTAAGCTCATCAAACAAACTTTAGTTATAATAACTGGATTTTCATCAGTGAAAGTAGTAGTTTTAGTAAGAGGTAGTGCCGCATTGCATGCTTGCATGCAGCCGAATTGGGCGAACGCGACCGGGTAAGGTACCTCTCGCTTACACGAGACCGACGTGAAATGACAGCTGTGTTGTCGCGTTTCGTGCGGTGTGTAAGTAGCCGGTGGCCTATGGAGGTGGGAGGAGAAAGGCGGGCAGCGCATCTGTGTAGTTTCTACACGGATGTCTATGGGCGTTGGTAGTCATGAAAATGGCTCCGACTGCTCGTTTGCTGACTGAAAGTACTTTGTATAGGACGACGGTGCGTGACGCACGAAATATTGTAACGTCGATTTCGGCTTCAGTGAAGGCTAAATAATTAGGCAGCTGACCTTGTGCGGGGTTTCATCAATAATACATAGATAAGAAATTTCGTAGGGCAGGTCGATTAGACGGTTGCTTACACTTATACTACTTATACTGCCTTGGTAACACTTAATATATTTTTTGAACGTGGTGCCATTAATGGCCGGTCCGGCACGACCGGGAAGATGTCTCTCGCTCGGGTTAGACCCGCGTGAAGTGACGTTAAGCCATGGTTTTTGAAAGGCTTCTACGAGTTCAGATGACGCGAGTTCCCTCAGCTCCACAATTAGACTAACTGTCCGGTTTATTGTAGAGGTTTGCATAATGCACAGTGCATAAAAATTAACAATTCCATAAAATCAGGTTGGTTCTATCACCATTTGCTGTCACGTCTTTTTTTAAATATTTCTCTGTGTAAAAATGGGTGATGAAGTGAATTGGCATTCAACTTACACGAGACCGGCGTAAAGTGACAGCTGTGCTGTCGCGTTTCATGCGGTGTAAGTAGCAGGTGGCCCATGGAGGGAGGGGGAGGAGGGACAGCATTAGATAACCTCAGATATAAGATTAGTATTCGCACGTCCTTATTTAGCCTTACGCCATGATGGGTCCTCTCAAGAGCCACATAACGAAGCAGCACAGACATTTCAGTGTTATGATGTTCTCCCAGATTCGTCTGCAGTGCAGTAGCTGTCTCTTTAATATCATTGACATCAATAGACAGAACGAACCGAACATTGGCTAAGGGTCAACTCACACCGAAAGAGCGGCGAAGGGCAGCGAAGTGAAGCGACCCGCCCGGTAGGGAAGGCACGCGTATTCCCGCGACTGTTCGAGAAGTCGCTGGAAGTTCCAGAAGTCGCGAGAATTCGACAATAAGTACTATAGTAATGAAATTAAAGTTAAAATTCATATGACACTGTAAGTGCGCTCCGCTTCGCTGCCCTTCGCCGCTCTTTCGGTGTGAGTTGAGCCTTATTTAAGCTTAGCGCGGGATTCAGGTGGGGGCTTTGAGGGCTGCAGCACCAGGCCGCGTAAGGCTTATGGCCTTCAGATCATTTTTGTACCTATAAAAGCGTCCCTTTCTCAATTTCAAGGGCCCAAAGCCCTTGACCCCACCACAGCTCAATTTGGTGCTGTTCAATCTGTACACATTAACATACTGAAATCGCGTGATTTTAGATAACAAACCGGGTAAAGGTGAAGAGAACGTTTTATTTTTGTTTCGTTCTCTTTGTTTGAAGGTCGAAACTATTTGCGATAAAGTGCAATAAAAGTATTGCGAGCAAATTTCTTCGTCCACGTTTGTTTATTTGTTAATAGCGTGGCATGTGACGGTGGCCGCGTAGAGATGAACGACCTGGAAACGTGACGAATGTTGCTTGCGAGAAACATTAGACGATAATGACGCAGCGGAATTTTACTGTGGGATGGACTACGGTACACTACTGCGCTTTTCAGACGCCAAGTCTTACCACGAAAACCATTATTGTGGTGGCTAACAGCTACTGGCTTCGGTATTACCCAAGCTATATAGCCTGATATTCCTATCTCATAAGTGGACAACGCAGGTGCAAATCCTTGGGAATGGCGGATGTCTGTGGGCGTTACCTACTACCTGCTTGTTTGCCTCTCATCCTATAAAAATGCCATTGCTTTAACATAGAAGTAGTAGAGATGCCTTGCCCACCTTTCTACCCCCCGTGTGCGTTGGCTACTTACACGCCGCACGAAGCACGACAGCATAGCACACACTTTAGGCCGGTATCGTGCAAGCGAGATGTACCCCGGCCGTGCATTGGGCATGCATGCATGCACTACCTAAGCCTGATTGATATTTACCTGATTGAAGACCCCTCGCACGGAGGAGTACGTCTCCCCCTTGACGTACGGCGGGAGAGTGGCGGTGGAGCTGATGCTGCGCAGGAAGCTCTGCAGCGCCTCGTATTCGTCCTTCTTCTTCTCCTTGCTCTTGATCTGGGGCGGGCGGCTGTCGCCCAGCATGGCCTCGTGGGCGCCATCGCTGTGGACGAAAATATACGTTACAATTTTTGAAGAGATTGAAGATTATAATCAACCCTATGTAACAGGGGTTCCCAATCTATTTTAGCTCGCGGGACAGTTTCAAACTTAGTATTTTGTCACGGCACCCTACCCTACATCTCATATGTGTCATTTTGGTCGAAAAGTTTTATGAGGCTATTTTCTTTACCAATCTGACCGCCCTAAAAGAAACTGGCGAATATTATATGAGGATCGACTCACGGTTCCGCTTTACTTTCTAGTTTATCTTTATTTACGGCACACAGGGCGCAGCACGGCACGGCACGCCGGGAAAGAACTCGCTCATATCCTACTAATATTATAAATGCGAAAGTTTGTAAGTATGTTATGTTATGTTACTCTTTCACACAAAAACTACTGAACGGATGTTCATGAAACTTTACAGTAATATAGCTTTCATATCAGAATAACATAATGAGTTAAAATTTTGAATCATTTTTGAAGTCCGAAATCCACGCGGGCGAAGCCGCGGGCGGAAGCTACTCTATATATATAACACTCAAACGTGACATAGCCATCTATCAACGCACAGCCCAAACCACTGGACGGATCAAGCTGAAATTTGGCATCCAGGTAGATGTTACGATGTAGGCATCCGCTAAGAAAGGATTTTTAGAAATTCAACCCCTAAGGGGGTGAAATAGAGTGTTGAAGTTTATATGGTTTCTTAGAAATTAAACGCGGGTGAAACCGCGGGGCACTGCTAGTCATGTATATATGTGCATGAAGCACGTACCGTCCGGCCGTACTGTCCACCTGCACTTGCAACGCAGAAATATCTCAAACTCTTACTAAAATATTTCATCTTTTAAACATATTTGTTAAATATTTAAAAGGTGTAATAATATCGTGTGTCCTGTTTTCGATAAAGAACTCCGACAAAAAAAATATGTGTAATTGTACGTTTTGGTCAACCAACTTCGGACCGGGATAATATAACCATCGTTATTCCGATGGGATCGTAACTTACGAGCGCAACTTGTATTCTATACAAAACATATTCTTCCATATGATTATTTCTTCCATAAAAAAAAGACATTCCTGGAAGATTCGTGATATGTCCATACCGTATTATTGTTCACACGCAAAATACCATTGTAGAAGTTCAAACAAGCTTCGAGTGAGTGAAGATTCAAAATTCAGTACGGTCGTACCATAACAATACAAGAATGAACAAAGCAAACATAATATTTTCCTTCCACTCCAACCAACAACCTATTATTCAATTATAAAAGATTAAAACAGTCTTCTGGTATTACAGTTGTTATGCGGAAGCATAACAATTCACAACACAACCTTTTAGTGAAGTGAAATCACAGACTAATAAACTTAAGTGAAACTTCTATACGCGCGTTTGACATGGGAGTAAACTGGCGAGAGAGTTACAAAAATCACACATCGGGCGAGGCCAATGGAAGTTGTCATTCAAATTCAATTTAAATGAAACTTTTTTGTATTTAAAAAATAAATATCATATTATAACATTGTAACTACGGTAATGAAAATCAATAATTATGGGTTACATCAGTTGTGTGGTCTATAAAAGCACACACTTTTTTTGTTACCGCAGGGGAATACATTTACGTTAGATACCTAGGAGCCCGGGTGGCCCCTACACCCATGTCGGACACGACACTTAGTTCAATATCGACTGAATCCCTGCGGGTGCCTTCAGCAGCTATAATTGGACGGTCCTGGAAAAGGCCAGGTTGCTCCTCCCTGGGGACTGTTCGGCCGCCTCTGAACAGTCGTACTCCGTCGTTGAAACCGTGCAATGGGACCAGGTTTCCTTTCTGACCCCTCGCCAAGTACTCCAAAGGAGCATGCCACCAATGTCTAGATAGGACCCGTTCCTATATCCACGCCGGCCTCTGCTGATTCAGACGGGTGGAAGACCCCGAATCGAGCTGCTCTTAGTCTGGCCTCTCCCCCCAAGTCTGTCCGGTATGGGTAACACTGCCCGGGATATCCTTGGGGATCATAGAGGCATACAAGCCCCCCACCACGACAAGGTGGCAGTATCTGCGAGGGGGGAGGGACAAAGGTTACCTACATAGATACCTACCTATTTCTTTTCTTCTTCCTAAGGTGCAAGTTAGTAATGTCGGCGTAGGTAGGAGAAGAATTGAGCATATTTTCACACTTGAGAATAAAAAGCTTCTTTATTCCCGTCGCTCTAACATGATAGCTCAGATAGAGCCTCAGATTTAGTAAGAGGTAATACCACGCTGCATGCATGCTGATTTAGGCCGGCACGACTGGGGAGGTACCCCTCGCTTACACGATACCACCGTAAAATGACAGCTGTACTGTCGCGTTTCGTGTGGTGTGTAATGAGTATGTAGCCGACGACCTTTGAGGGTCATGAGGAAGACGGCACGGTCTTGGTGTCGGTAGTCATGAAATTGGCTCCGATTTCTACTTTGCCCTTTTATACTATAAAAAAGATCTCATGGTAGTCGGCCTCGCGTCTCTTCGAAGATAATTGTGACCTGAGATTTTTTTACTCTCGTTACGATTTACACGTGATTATGACATTTGTTACTTTCCTGTCCAGCCTCGGTGGCCGGATGCCCATGGGGGACGAGGAAGGAGGGCAACGCATATGTAATAACATCTATGCGGACGTCCATGCGCGCCGGGAGTTATGAAAATGGCTCCGACTGCTCATTTGCCCCCTGTTCTCGCCAAAAACAAGACGTAGCGACATCTATCGACACAGCGCAACACTAGAAATGCGTCGTCACGCAAGTTGACAAGTGACAGTGACAGGTTGCTCAAATTGATTTCCCCGCGAAATCACCCCCATACATTGAGTTATTATTACTACGTATATAATAATAAAAATACAGGCCAAGTGCGTGTCGGACTCGCACACCGAGGGTTCCGTAGGAACGGGAGGTATGAGCAAAGTAATAGACGTTGAGAAAATTACACTTCCCTGCGACAAGTTGACAAACTTATATATGCGGGTGCTTGCATACATTAAGTAGTATGAAACGAACTACATGCATAAGTTGGTAATGATTTTTCCAGTGATAAAAATTTTATTTACCAATTTTTAGATTTATTCCTATATGTATACTGTAAGGTCTTCTTGCCAAATTTCAGAATTCTAGCTCAACGGGAAGTACCCTATAGGTTTTCGAAAAAGTGCGTTTTCATACAAAATTTGTGAATAAATGGCTATAACTTTTTATTGCGTTAACTTAGAAGTGTGATTTTTTCAAGGCATCAAGACGTATTTGACCTCCGTATTTGACAGCTTAATCCCTTCACGCGTTTCAGAGAAAAAGGTCTTGACAGACGGACAACAAAGCGATCCTATAAGGGTTCCGTTTTTTCTCTTTGAGATACGGAACCCTAAAAATGTACTAAGTGGGCAGTGCCAGTGCCCCTCGCGTTATCAAGACCTGTGTTAATAAATAGTTTCAAGAAAAACCAAGGTTGCTGCCAGTAAGGAAATTCCTATCTTGTTTGTTTTTTTTTATTAAAATTACCATAAGTATGGCTGGGGAATTTCCTTTTATTACATTACATATATAGTTGATGAGTAATTAAAAGAAATATTCATAAATAGACGTTTAAATTTCAGTGAATAGCTCTTTAGACACGAAAAATTCTAGTTTAATATTTCGTTGTCGTTCAAGTATTACGTAATCACTACTGGGGGTGGGGCGGGGGATTGTATTTGCTTTGCTTATTTCTTTGTAAATTCAAGTATTTATACAGAGCTTTGCGGAGAAGGCGACCGGGGGATGGGGGAGGGAGAGATGGGGGCTCAAAACTACAAACAATGTGCTTACGTAATTGTTGAACGACCCCTTATATGCTTATGCTCTGAGAATCATAAGGTGCAGTTCTTTGTAAAGCAAATTATACTTTCCAAAGCCCATTGTTCTCTTTCCGTGTATGTGAGGAAAAAGCGCTATATTATGGCTGTTTGTACAGTGGCATTCGATACGACCGCTTGACCTGCGCAATTTCTCGCGAGAGCCACGTTTGCGCATGTCAGAGTAAAATGCTCCAGAAAAAAAATTTTTTTTTTTTGTTTTTTTCTGTAGTAATGTGTGATTGTGATTACAATAACAACACACCTTCGCGCTAGTTCTCAAGTCGGGGAGGCGGAGAGAACCGAATGCCTCATAGAGTCAGATGGCGCAAGAGAGGCGGCCAATAAGCCCAATCGAGAGGTTTAAGGCGCAGGCGCCACAACCTGCCTCCTTAGAAATGGTCAGAGGGCGACGACTTGGGGAAGTCGTCGCCTGTTCTAGATGACCCGAGTTGTCGGTGTGCTGTGTGTTCCAGCACTCCTCAACGTTGTTTTGGGACTAATCCTCCCGAGATGAGCTTCTAAGGGCACCGCTGGAAGAGTCGCGGATGTGTGCCATCGCTTTCCCGTGGCTCTTCCAACGGCGG
>LUGF01042341.1:66615-76704 GCA_001625245.1 Calycopis cecrops
GACGCCGTTGAAACCGCGGGACACTGTTGCTTGTTAGAAATGAACTGACTTCACATGTAAGTATTTCATGTTTTTATTCGATAAGGAATAAAATAAATTTTTAACATATGAAATCTTACAGTTTATAATTCATATGCGACTACTGCAAGGCTCGCTGGCTTTTATTGCTTTATTATAAGTAATTATAAGTAAAATATTGTAATTTTTTTGTGTAGCTTCTAATTATTATTTCGGAACGTAAATGCGTGGTAGAACTTAGAAGCGATCTTGGGTGGTGACGATGGCTCCTACTGTTTATTATTGTTGATTAGCCGTGAAATCACTTTTACCATCACCACTGAATACCCACCATTGGCGATGGCCCATGGAGGTGGGAAGAGGAGGGTGGGCAATGCATCTGCAGTAGGTATAACCTATATGCGGATGTCTATTGGCGTCAGTAGTCATGAAAATGGCCCCAATTGCTTGATTGCCCTATACTATTAAAAAAATATATCCGGTGCATCTCGTCCCATCTGCAAAAAACCGGCCAAGTGCGAGTCGGACTCGCGCACGAAGGCTTCCGTACCATTATCTACGAAAACGGGAGCTTATCTTTTGTATAGGAGCAAAAAATCACGTTTATTGAACGGGAGGCCCCTTAAATATTCATATTATTTAATTTTTCAGTATTTATTGTTATAGCGGTAACAGAAATACACCATCTGTGAAAATTTCAACTGTCTAACTATCATAGTTCATGAGATACAGCCTGGTGACAGACGGACGGACGGACGGAAGGACGGACATCGGAGCCTTAGTAATATGGTCCCGTTTTTACCCTTTGGGTACGGAACCCTAAAAAGAAGTCTGCCCTTAAAGCAAGAAGACAAAATAGTCTTTGCCAGTTCGACGAAATGTTACGGCGATTGTATTGCCACCTGTAATAACAGGTTCGAAAAGAGAAAAGTAAATTAAAAGGAGCGAAAACTGATGAACGCATTTCATTGATATTTTTCATATTTTACATCTGACTCTTTGCTCCTTTATACCATAAAAAATATATTGATATCGATTTTCACGACGTCGTAAAAATTCAGATGTAAATTGTAATGTATGTTATATGTACAGTCACGAGTAATAATATATATATATATACTTTCGTACCTTGTGTAATAATATGTATTTTTGAAATTCCATTTTATTGTTTTGACTTGTCAAAGAAAGTTATTGTGACAGGGTGCTAAAGTGTACTTAAACATATTATTGCTCGTGACTGTACCAGGTAGTTGGTATGGTTTACAAAAGGCATCCGGAGTAGTTCGTTTAAACACTCGCTGTTTTGAAAAAAGTCGAAGGCAAAATGGCGACTCGTTCAATTATTACATTCAAACATACCTAATTGTTGTTTTATTAGGATGACTATCATAATTATAGGTTGGTTAAATTAGACTTTATTTCTGCAGACTTACATATTCAAGTTTAATTTTAAATATTGTGCTTAGACACTTTAAAGTCTTTCAAATATTTAACTAACAAAATTATATAAATTGATGACGTACATAATAAAATGCATTTTTTCTGAACATTGCACCGTTAATAAAAGATAAAGGGAGGATATAAAGGACCTACTTATAACCTAATTGTAATCAGACGTAAAAACTCTTACAATTTTTTCATACCCAGAAGACAATGATATTACTACTTTTGTAATATCATTGCCCAGAAGATATAAAACCTACTTAGAATAATAACGCATAGAAGTAGAGTCTCCTACAAAACGCGTGCAAAATTGTCCGACAAATTATTCCGTTTGTGTGCGTGAGCCGAGTGCGTCTATACACACTAGTATAGATTATAATGTGACCACTATCAGGCTGTTACCCATGAAATATGGGAAAACGTACTTTTTACGTTACGTTGTTATCAGGTACTGAATAGGAGGAATGTGCTTTTTCATGTAAAGTGATTTATTTTACGGATCATTTAATTAAATTTACCTTGTAATAAATGTAAATAAAAGTAGATAATAATCATTACACGAAGAGTAGAATATCTATAGTCCATTGAATTGTTACAATTGGGGGACCGAATATTGCATTTTTTAGTGCACGCGACGAATTTTATCACATTTCTCAAGAACTCCTCGTGAGATGAGACAAAACCTCTACAATGACCGAAAAGTATTCAAATACTTTATAAGAATAAATAAAATATATTATAAATAATAAATATCCCATGGCCCATGGAGGTGGGAGGAGAAAGGGGGGCAGCGCATCTGTATAGTCTATATGCCGATGTCTATGGGCGTCGGTAGTAATGAAAATGGCTACAACTGCTCCTTTGCCCCCCTATACCATAAAAAAAAAATTTATCGAAAATGAGTACCTATATAAATCAAATAAGTGTACAATATATAGAAAATAAGTATAATTACATAAAAACAAATATAATAATGAATAAAATCAAAGTATTAAATATTGCAATAATTATTTCATTATTACTTATCATATCATATCGTATTCCATACCGCAAGCAAAAATGTCGTTGCTAAACAAAATAACAGAAAGTATAATGAATAAAAAATAATATATAAGAATAATCATTGAAACCAATGGGAGATTTTATTTCTCGCAGATAGAACATTGTACTGCCATTTGTTATGTTGTTGCCATAGAGATGTAAGTTGTTGCTGTAGTTTTGTTTTATGATTGATTTACGTAAAATAATGTATAAAATGGAAGTATTTACTTGTGAAATGTAATTTTATCACATGTTTTTTGTCTTCCTGAAATGCTGTGACATCCATTGACACTACAAACCGTAATTTTCACTAGATACAAATTAAAAACTTGCGAGCTGTGTGATGCCGGAACGTGACTTTGAGACTGACGGCTCTTTGACAAAAGTGGCTAAGTTTGGCTAAGTTTCAATTTCTGATTTTTCGGACGCGTACTATACTTCTATGCGTTATTATTCTAAGAAAACCTAATAACAATATTCAATGCCAGTTGATCCGACACCCGCTGTCTTGTCATTATTAGAAACATGTTGTCATGGTAACGTGTAATGTCATGGCCGAATTGCCAATCCGTTTTTTTGCCTTTATTATTTAAAATTTTTCATTTTAGATATTGATAAAATATTATAGCGTAAATGTAACCGAGAACTAGTACCTATAACAAAAAAAGTTTCATCAAAATCCGTCCAGTAGTTTTTGCGTGAAAGCCGCACAAGATGACAAGACACAGCCATAATGACGTCTTTACAGTTTTATTATATGTATAGATTTATAATATCTATATATTTATTCAGTATAAGGAAAAAGCAGGTAACAGAAGTAAGTGTCCCCATTTGCTGCGATTCAGTAACGGATGCAGTATTCACTATCTCTTGCAATCTCGAGCGCACGCGAGTAACATCTCAATTCTCGAACAAAACTAACACTACGTACAGGTCATTAACAGACTTTTAAGGCGACTGATCGACAGAAGAGCTCTACCTTTCTTTTTTATTTTTTTTATCGCAGGGAGTCGGACTCAGGACAATAGTGAGCTCTACCTACCGTAACGTACGTAACGTTGAAAGTACAAGGCTCCATGATATTGAGCGATTTTACTCTAATTTTTGACTAGCTGTGCCCCACGGTTTTACATCACATAATGAATAAACTTTAATTTCCCTTATTTCACCTCCTTAGAGCATATGTTTTTTTTAAATCCGAACTCAGACCTCATGCGTAACAACTTTGCTCAAGATCATCACGTTCGATCAAATGCACAGTTTATGAAAACAACAACAACATCATAGTTGATAAAGTACAATCATACAACATTAATTTTTATATGTGTGTGATATGAGAAATTACAACGTCATAAATGAAGTGTTTGTACTTTAGACTCGTTACTTTTCCCGTACTATATTGTGGCGCGGACCGCGGTACAACACTTGTTCACGCGACAGTTCCGCAGAGGGGTTGACTGGGGAACCGATTGCCAAACGTCACGATATCTATAATAATCTCGTTTCATAATTCATAGTGTTTGAACTCGTCCGAAACAATTCGACCAATTTTTTGTTCGTAAAGTTCATTTTAACTTTTTACTTCGATAGTTTTAAACTTACAAGTGAAACCGCGAGGCGTATCTAGTAATATATTATATAGATTATCCAAAACATGAATGTATGAAAAGGCGCTATAAAAGACAAATATTTTTATCAGAAGAACTATTTACAATGTTATCTCGGTACACTTAATGAATCGGGGTTAAAAATAAACCAAACATGTTACGAGTAAAGGAGTGGTACGTTAATACATTATTATAAATCTACTATAATAACTTAAAATTATTTTAGAATAAATAAAATAAAAGTTATTAAAAATAACATAAAAACAAAAAAATAATAACAATAAAATAGAAAACAATTTTAAAAACATCGCCTTGCCTCTGAATGTTGAATAAAGCAAATAAAAGTGATTAAAAATATAAAATATATTTCATAAAAAAAATTCAACTTGCCTCTGAATTTAGAATAAAGCAAATAACTTATTAAAAATAAAAAAAAATATATTCCTTGCCTCTGAATTTTGGTTATTCGCAGTTTTGGATTGCAGTGCACTTGGTAACCCCACAAAAAGACCACCATTTTGAAAAATAGAGTCACAATTAAAACAGATAATCAATTGCGTCCTGTGGCAATGGCGCGACAACACTGGGGCGCAGGACACTGGGTAAATAAATATAGTATTGTAATCAGTAATAGTGACCTCTAACCCCGTATTCTTGGCTATTGACCCACTTGGACCTCCGTCTGGGGTGCAGCGCAAGAAAGTATAGCGAAGGGCATTTATAAGTTTCTATAGCCCTACCAGAAATAAATATTTTTTTTGAAAATAAGTAAAATACAATTAAACAGAGGTAAAGGCCTTATTTTTAGTTATAGACCTATTTGGCTTTACGCTCCTTCGTCTGGAGTGCAGCGTTCTAAAATATGGCGATGGGCACAACCTATATAACGTAGGTATAACTTCACGGTCCTATAAAAAACAACAATTTTTTTTTAGAATTGAAACAGATATCCGGGAAATTTCATATCTGGTCCGGATTCCGGACACTGGAGCCCAATATCCTGCAGAATATTAAAAAAAAATACGAAATTTAAATCGAAACCGAAAGTCCGATTTCCAACCCTGTATTCTTAGTCATTGACCTACTTGGTTCTACGGTCCATCGTCTGGGGTGCAGCGCTCGAAAGTATAACGTAGGGCACAGCGAATAACTTTCTACGACCGTACTAATGATTTTTTTTATAGTATAGGGGGGCAAACGAACAGTCGGAGCCATTTTCATGACTACCGACGCCCATAGACATCCGCATAGATGCTATACAGATGCGCTGCCCTCCTTTCTCCTCCCACCTCCATTGGCCACCGGCTACTTGCACACCGCACGAAACGCGACGGCACAGCTGTCACTTTACGCCGGTCTCATGTAAGCGAGAGGCACCTCCCCGGTCGTGCTGGCCCAATTCGGCTGCACTCAAGCATGCGGTGTGGCACTCACTACCTCTTACTGAAGTTTATATTTCTAGCACCTATCTAGTATCGGATATTTCCCGCCGGTTTTGCCGGATAACAGTCGAGTATACGGCTGCATTCTTTTTTTTTTCAATTGCGAACATATAATCAGCCAAAAAAGCAACGGTCGATCTTTAACCCTGTTTTATTTGTTATTGACCTACTTGGCTTCCTTCCGTCTGGAGTGCATCGCTAGAAAGCAAATAATCGAGAACTATGAAAAGGATATTTTTTTACTTTAAGAGGACAAACCAGCAGTCGGAGCCATTATCATTTTTCATGACTACCGATGCTCATAGACATCCGCATAGAGGTTATACAGATGCGTTGCCCTCCTTCCTGCTCCCCCCTCAATAGGCCATGAACGTAAGATAGAAATACTATGACTTTATTACAATTGGGAGAAGAACAGCCTCGCTGCGCAGCTCGATTGCGACTGAGACTCGGGAGTGATTTTAATGATAAGAGAATTACGCATGTCCTCGCTACACGGAGAGTATGTTAAGGCGCTATCGCCATCTAGCGTCGACTTGTAGAAAGCTTTCTTTAAGGCGCTATGGGTCCCAATTGCGATCCGCCTAGTTAATTTTGCGTGCACGGCGCTCGAAAATAGAGACAATATTTAGATTAATATTATTTTATGAAATTAACCATACGCTTATTTAAAAAGTAACTCCTAAAATTTCTTCGATTACTTATTGGGAATAGATAGGTACATATTTTAGTTGTGGAAATAACTTTGATAGTTATTGAATAGTATGGATTTAAAAATTGACGGAAACGTCAGAAATAGTGTTTTTTCATTAATGATTTTTTTTTTTTTTAGATAGAATCTACGCTGAGGACTGAAGGTCGGTGCAGCTTCATCGATATGAGAGGTGAACTCACCTGGAGCGTCGAACCTCTGTACTTGTGGTCGATAGGGGGACAGACCCCCCCTTCTTTCCCAGACTAATGGGAGAAGGCAAACCGGACTTATTGCGATTAATAGGCTATGCTAATATTATCGTGGCCGAGTTCGCCTTAATGTTTGTAGAGTAAGTTCGCTGGATCCTTAATCAACAAATACACTTAGTAAAAGAGGACATTTCAGTACTTCCACGTGATACTGATACCACAGTTACATGTGCATATATTAAAAGTTTCGATAAAACTACGGCTATCACTAAACACCGGATATGCCATGATGGATGGATAACCATTTGCATATTTGAACAGTTCAGTGCCATTTACATATTTTCTACTAGTTATATTTTTTTTTCGGATGGTTACTGCTTATCGGACTATTGAAGACTATTCTGTCTTCGGGTTTAGGGAAGTAGTTACTATGATACATATTATCGCTACTTTATAGTTTTAGTAAGAGGTAGTGCACGCATGCAGGCATGTAGCCGAATTGGGGGTAGGTACGGGGTACCACTCGCTTACACGAAACCGGTGTAAGCTAGTTTTATATATTATAGTTATGTGCACCTATTGCCATGTTACACGCGCGTGTATTTATGAACTCACCGTGTATCAATAAAATATGGAACGCTAGACGCGCAGTACTTGTTATTCAAAGTTGATATGCGGACGGGAACTGAATGATAAAATACCTGCTTGTTTTTTGGGCTGTACTGCAGTACTGTACTGACTAAGAAACGTGTCGCCCGTGGTATTAAAAAAATATGAGGATTAAAATAGTGAGGAACAGTAAGTTCCGGGTCTCTGTTTCTGAATATTAATAAGTAGTATCGTTTTTTATAGTATAAGGGGGTAAATGAGTAGTCAAAACATTATTATAACTACTTTAGGGGACACACACGTGAATAAATGCCGCGTCAGGGACGCTTGGCTTATGACGTGAGAATCGTCTAACGACTCTCCAGTTGGCAACCAACTCTTTAACCAGCACTACCAATTAACCAAGTTATCAGTGTAATCGAGTAATAAATACGAACTTCATGTAATGACTTATCCTTGAACATACACCAATTAATTTAATATACTCAAGTACTATACCTGCTAGGCACTACACTAAATCGTATAACTACCAACGCCTATAGACCCCGCATAATTAAAGCAGACGCGCTTTTTCCCTCCTACTCACCAATGGGCTACTGCCAAATCACACGAAATGCGTCACAGCCGCCACTAAACGCCGGTGTCATATGAGAGAGGTACCTCCCTAGTGGGCTGGTCAGCCAATTCGGCATGGCACTACCTCTTCGTTTTTTCCGCACATACTTTCTCCGACTGTTTTGATCCCTTGCAGTGGCATAACTAGGCGTAGACGCAGCGGGCCCTTTCCTTTAGCTTCACACTAGAAGGCGCCTCGCGAGGTTCCTCCAAAGATCAACACCGTTATATGATCAAGAGCCAACGACTTCACTGATGCGACTCCGCCCATGCCTAAATTAGTACACATTATCCTACTTCCATTATGCTTAGCGCCGAATCCTGGTGGGGCTTAGGGGGGCAGCCCCGGGCTCCGCAAGTCTTAAGGTCCTTAAGATTTTTGTATCCATAAAAGAGCCCTCTTCTCAACTTCAGGTTCTCCAAGCCATGGGCACCGCCAGAGCTTAATCTGGCGATGTTTATGCTATAAAAATGTGTACATTTCTATGTACCTACCTACCTACCTACCTATATCTGTTGTTGGGCAAATCTTTGGTCATTGCTAACTCAGCCAAAACAGTCACATATGTATACACAGAATATGGCTGTCGGCTATTGGCAGTTAGGTATTGTAGGAATTCTATTAATATAAAGTGTTTCACTCACGTTGGCTTTCTCTCGCTTTGGCGTAATCATTTTTTTCGCGAAACTAAAAATAGTTTTTATACTTAGGTACCTACTATCCACTTTTATATCTAGGGATATAAAAGTGGATAGTACCTAGGTAGGGTACTCGTACTAGTAGTACTAGGTACTAGGTACATACAGGGTCCGCCAGCGTTACCTGATGGATTTAGAAATAATGGTACACATGCTATTTCTGAGGTATGATAATAATATGTATTTTAATATGAAGACAATAAAGTAAGGTTTACAATGTTTGATGTTTTGTTGGTATTATGTTTCACTTATGGAAAACAACGTTAGTCAAATGCCGACCCTAGTTTTCGATACATTCATTTACTCTGTGTGCAAAATTTGTCATCACCTTCTCCAGCATGTTTCGGGGTATAGAACGAATTTCTTGTCTGATCTTAACTTTCAACTCAACCAGAGTGCTTGGCTTATGGATGTACATCTTGTTCTTGAGGTATCCCCATAGAAAATAGTCGCATGGGGTGAGATCGGGCGAGCAGGGAAGCCAGTCAATGTCTCCTCTCTTTGATATGACTTTTCCGGGAAATAACCTTCTTACTTCGGCGATGGAATCATTGGAAGTGTGACAAGTCGCTCCATCTTGTTGAAAGTAAATCTGACAACGACTCAGGCGGCGGCGACGCAATTCCGGGACGAGGTATTCACGCAACATAGTTTGATAGCGCTCAGAGTTTACAGTGACTGCTCTTCCAGCTTCTTCAAAAAAATAGGGGCCTATTACACCAAATTTCGCCACTGCAGCCCACACTGTAATATCATCAGAGTGCAAAGGATTATTCCTTTGCACTCTGATGATATTACATGATGCAGCTCTTTAGGATTATTCTGTGCCCAATACCGACAGTTTTTTTTTACTGCCCCATTGAGATGAAAATGAGCTTCATCGGACATAAGGAGCGTGATGCCTGGGTCTTCGTCCAAAATCTCCCTCACCTTGTTCGAGAAAAGAATCCTTCGCATGATATCCTGCGGTTTGAGCATCTGTACAACAGCAATTTTATAGGGATGAAAGTGTAGATCGTGTATAATACGTCGAACAGAGGTGTTTGACAACCCAAGAGCCTGAGAGTGTTGTTTGGCAGATCGGCGTGGACTTTTCTGTATTGCAAGACGTACTGCCTCAACGTTTCCAGGTGTTCTAACACTTCTTGTACTACCTCCTGGCTCCTTTTTTAAAGCAGAACCTATCTCACGAAAATTCTGAATCCAATTCAGAATGGTATTGCGAGTAGGAACTTTCCCACGGAAGCTGATGCGAAGGTGAGTACGAAACTTTCTTTGAGTAACAGTCACAGAATCACCATTTTTAAAAAACGTCTCCACGACAAAAGCTCGATGCTGCGAGGTCCAGGTCTCCATTGTAACTAAACCTTCATTTGTATTGAACACAGTGACACTCTAATCAACAATCTACGACAAGTTGTAACTTGTTACTGCGCAAGTCGAATATGTCAGGTAATGCTGGCGGACCCTGTAGTAGGTATTTGCATTGTCCATGGCAAAACGACAATACCTAGATAAATACTAAGAAGGAAAACGGTTTCAAAATATAAAAATAAGGTTATTTCTTAAGGCAACAAATTGTACAACAAAGTTGCTATCGCAATCACGCGCCACTTGAACTAACAAATAAACCATCATTGAAAATAATGTATTACAACTGAAGTTTCCATATTTTTAAATGAATTTATCTGTAACTGATATTACGGCGGTTA
>LUGF01042341.1:95824-106488 GCA_001625245.1 Calycopis cecrops
AATAATAGTCATGGGTGTTTATTTATAAACCTTTGTATCATTTCCTTGTGAGTCAGTTCTGACTTCAATGGTATATTATGTACATGCCATATTCATAGTAAAGTAACATTTTGGGTGACGAAAAAATATGACACCAGCTACATGAAATACTGTAAAACCTTAAGACAGTTCAGTCTATGAGCGTCTATCAGTAGCCTGTGGCCCATCGAGGTGGGAGCAGAGAGGAGGGCAGCGCATCTTTTTTTTTTTTTATGGTTCAGGGGGGCCAAACGAGCAGTCGGAGCCATTTTAATGACTACTGACGCCCATAGACATCCGCTATAGAGATAGAGACTATGCAGATGATATAATATGGTAAGAGGTAGTGCCACGCTGCATGCTTGCATGCAGCCGAATTGGGTCGGCACGACCGGGGAGGTACCTCTCGCTTACATGAGACCGGCGTGAAGTGACAGCTGTGGTGTCGCGTTTCGTGCGGTGTGTAAGTAGCCGGTGGCCCATGTAGGTGGGAGGAGAAAGGGGGGCAGCGCATCTGTATGTCTCTATGCAGATGTCTATGGGCGTCGGTAGTCATGAAAATGGCTACAACTGCTCGTTTGCCCCCCTATACCATAAAAAAAAAAAAATATATATATAATGAACAGTATTAGTACTATATACTGCAGTAATATTTCTAACGATGCTGAACGAATTTCTGAGTTTTCGTTAACAATATAAATTTCCGTTTCTTTCTATGATGGCTGGCATTTACAGTAACCTCAAATAAAACTTAACTTAATCGGTATATTGTCAATTCTATTTTTGGCACAATTACCAATTTTAGGTTCAGATCGAGCGATACAACACCATATTGTTATAATGTATTGATGTGTAGATGAATAAAAATAAATTTCACAATATACTCGTAACTACCGACCTATGTAGACATTTTCAAATTGTTATGGAGGGGTGTTGCCCTTATTTCTGTCCCCTCCAATAGATCATCGGAAGCTCACAAACCGCACCATAATCTACATCGTAGCCTTCCAATTTAGAGCGGTAATTTTTACTAATAGGTAAGAAATAGATAAAACCTAAGTAGGTATTTACATTTTTTACAATGTCCACACTAATTTATTCAACATATTTACTAAATTATGTTTATTTAGCGTACTTACTTTTCTACAGTTGCATAGTACCGTAATGTTTTAAGTACATATAAAAAACGGACAGCAATCTACACCAAATCCCCACAATTGTAATTCAAATGTTCATTCAATATCTACCGTTACAAATTGTAGGCGCGGACTATAGATATATGAGGACGTGTTAATGAAAACGGGTTGCAATCCGTTAGGCTTCCTAAAACTCGCGCATGTAAACAAGTGCACACCATGTGTGTCACTGAACCACATAATCCTATATAACCAGAGCAATACTCCTCAACTACACAATCACTTACGAACTCAGGAACTCATTGTTTTCAAGTCAAGAAATTTTAATAAGAACGACCCGGAAATATCAAAATGGCGTCAAAGTCGTTATTTTTCTTTTTAATCTTATTCGTTTTTGTCGTGATAAATCAGGCGACACCGGTGGATAATAATGATATGAAACAAAATGACGACGAAATGATGGAGACGGCAGAGTCGCAGAACCCATTCCTGCCGAGGTTCGCGATGAAGAAGCTGAAAGAGAGAAGGGAGAAGGCCAGAGCTGAACGGAGGAACTCTCAAGCGCGGAGCAACCCTGAAGGTCAGAGACGTAACCAAGTTCCGTATTATAAAGCTGATTGTCCACATAGGAGATGGAGTTACTATGTAAGTAATTTTCCTATTTAATTTTTTTAGAAACGATATTTAGACCCGTAACGAGTAAAGACCTTTTTTGTAAGAGGCCATGCTGCATGCTATAGAAATGTAGCGTACCTTGCGAATTGTGCTTTCGATCGGATCGATCAGATCGGAAAATAGGCGATGATCATTTTTTTATTGCATAGGAGGCAATAGGTTTTGTAAGAGGTAGTGCCACACTGCATGCTTCCATGCAGTCGAATTGGGCCGGCACGACCGGGGAGGTACCTCTCGCTTACACGAGACCGTCGTAAAGTGACAGCTGTGCTGTCGCGTTTCGTGCGGTGTGTAAGTAGCCGGTGGCCCATGGAGGTGGGAGGAGAAAGGAGGGCAGCGCATTTGTATAGCCTCTATGTGTATGTTAGTGGGCATCGGTAGTCATGAAAATGGCTCCGACTGCTCGTTTTCCCTCCTATACCATAAAAAAAACGAGCAGTCGGAACCTTTTCATCACTATCAACGCCCTTAAACATCTGCATAGCTGTCTTCTCCGTTTCTTCCATCTCTACGGGCCACCGGTAACTCGCACACCGCACGAAACGCGACAGCATAGCAATACTTTACGACGGTATCGTCAGAACGAGATGTACCTCTCCGGTCTTGCCGGTTCAATTCAGTTGTAATCACTAATTATCAGGAATTCTTGTTGCTTTTAGGCCGCCTGAAAAATAACACATTTTGTTTACCTAGTTTTCGAATTTTCCTCCTATGATTCATTAGTAGTTCGAATAGTATTTGAAATGTGAGCAATGACAAATCGCCAGAGTCTAAATATGTTGTTTGTTTTAAAAATTTAGACCATAGCCACCTTTCTTTGACCCAGTATTTGGGGATAAAAGGCCTTGACACTGACAACAAACATACCATTTCTTTACATCTCTTCTTACCACGTGTTTCATTTTATTTCAGAAAAAATGAAAAAGTTTCTAGTGTTATTTCTCGTCATGGGGGTCGGTAACATATTCGCGGATTTAGTGCCGACAGAATTACCCAAAGTTTTCGCACCGGAAAATCAAGAATCAACCATTTTGGAAATAGTGTCTTTTAATAGTAAAAGCGACAATGAAGTAGAAGAAATATTGAAAGCAACTGCAGCAGAAGACTTAAATGATGCTGATTTAAGAGAAAATAATGCTGAAGCAAACGTAAATGCATTTGAAAGTTTAAAACCGATTGACGGAGAAAATTTAAGTCTAGAAATAAATGTAGATGCTGTAGAAGATAGCAATCCAGTTATAGCAGGCATTGGCAGCGATTGGATTGATAATTATAACGTAGAGGACAATTATGTGCCGATGACAGAAAGCGACTTCCAGTACAAAGATCTCATGAGAAACGATCCAAATGAAATAATGGAGACGGCTGCAGGTTTCCTTCCAATACCAATTTTTAAACGAAGACAAAAACCGCGTAAGCAATTTGCCAACAGACGTGTATTTAGAAGACCCTACCCCTATTTCAGACGATTTTATTTCTATCCCTACTACCGATACCCCTACTCAAGCTCTCTAAGGTTTTATTAACATTATAATACCTTGCCAAATCTAGAATTAGTGTAGCCTTTAATGTATTTACGTATCAATAAAATAATAGACAATATATTCTTATATTTTTATTCCTAAAAAAATCTTATTTATATATATTTTTGATCAACTCATAATAATCGTATGTACATACCACACAATCTTGTACGTAATTAACAATACCTTTGTAATAACCCTTGTGTTATAAAATACTTTCAAGAAATGATTACATATTATATTTAAGTCGTAATACACTACATTACTGTAATAAATTAAATATTTTATTGTTAAATAAAACAGTATCTTTGAAAACAAACATTTTAAAACAATTCAAGTAAAATATCAGAAAGTATTTTCTTCGACACAATTTTTACAGCAGTCTTGAACAATCGTCTGGATCACAACAATGTATGAGATTGAAAACATTAACCTACATAACTTAGTATTAAATACATATGCATTATTCTTAAATTTAAAGGGTAATAATTCAAATAAATAAGGACCGTAAACCATGTTAGAAGAATAAAGTCAAAAATAAACATTTGTAAATTCGAATTTATTACTTTACTGAATATGTATATTATTAAGTTATAAATATTCAACAAAATACTTGGAATTCAAAATAATGTAATTTACGATTTCATCCAACTTCAAAGTACGGGATAAGAAACCCGGTTCCAGCTAATTTTCTTTACAATACAATAAAAAACTATCTTTGTAAATCTGAATAATCAGTAAAATATGAACACTACTAAGAATATTACAATTTGCCTTTTAAATTAGTAATTTTCTTGACATTTACGTGGTCTATCATTCGGTCGTCGCGGCTATGTAGCTAATTTAGAAAAGCGGGTCATTCAGCGTCCCGCACACCCCCTGAGCGGGACGTATAGATAAGGGTCTCACGGACGTCCCGCGTACAGCGGGACGGTTGGCAAGCCTAAATATAGTGCCACGAAGACTACGAAGGCACGACGTCTCATTTCAGAGCATTACAACGACAAACACTGTGACACGCCATTTTTATATGATACTAGCCGACGCGACGCCCGCAACTTCGTTTACCTGAATCCGTTTTTTTACCGCAGTAGGTTAAAAAGTACATCGCCTTCCTCGCTAAATGGACTAACTAATACTGTAAGAATTTTTCAAATCGGAAGAGTAGTTCCAGAAATTAGCGCGTTCAAACAAACTCTTCAGCTTTATATTATTAGTATAGATATTTAGATACAATTGTATTTACTTTAAAAAAAAATTGGAGATTTTGCATTTTAGTCATTTCGATACGATAAAATCAGAATCCAGATGTTATTATATTATATTAATTATTTACGTAATTAATCCATACATTTGGATTAATTACGTAAATAAATCCCTAGGGCCCTGAAGTCATAATATGTGTAGCGTAATTATTACGACGTTTCTTTTAAATTTACAAATGTGGTCCCCAATATAAACTGTATTCTTCCAACATGGTTACGCAATGTCAACCGTCTACATCTAGTCTTTGTCGTTTGCATCTAGCCAAGCACTATGCGTCGAGTCCAAAACGTTCTTACATACGCTATACAACACTCATTTACCGGGACCGACTACAGCTTCGTCCATTAGCTCGTCGTCTGTGATACAAGGAGAGTTGGAGTGAGGCGATGGAGCTGGACTTTTGGCAAGTTGTAAAAGTGCTGGAGACGCGGGATATACAGGTCGTACTGCTACTAAACCGGAAACTTTATTTCCGGAAGATGAGGAAAAGTCTAGGAGCATCTCGGCTGCTTCCTGAGGGGTTGTTGCTCCACTGCGAGCGACCGTACCACTGGCGGGAGGTTTCATACAAGCGTCGGCACCTTTGCGGTCTTCAGACATTCCTTTAGGGGTCGCAAACCCCTTGGCCATGTCAGTTTTAAAATCCAAAGGCATCATCGGGTATGCGCCAGGATAGCCGTCTTTCATCTCCTCTTTAGACCGCTGTAGACTTTCGGCTTTGGACATATCGGCCATCGCCTTTGAGTATTCTTGATCCTTATTAGGTGTCATGGTTTTGGGGCTCATACTTCCCATATTCAGTAAAGGCTTTGGTACGTTTAAAGGGTAAGCAGATTTCTGAAGCGAATCCAAGCTCTTGTTGGGGCTGTCGAAATGCGGATATGGATATTTCTGGTCCATGGAACGGGACACATCGTTAACCTTCGATCTGTCGTATTGAGACACAGGACTGTTTTTGTCAGGAGTGTTTTGGTTTTTTAATTTTGGTATTTGAAATTTACTTGTATCTAGCGGTTTTATTAAACCTTCAACTAAAAAATTAGCATCTTTGGAGGAACTCTTGAAACCATCGACGTCGTCCCTTGATCCGCTCGGGCTTGAATGTCGTTCCGATTTTGAAAATATCGATTTTTCAGAATTACTCATAAGCTTTGTTCTGGCTTTCTCCCTCTCTCTGTCTCTGATTATTTTGGAGATTTCCGAGCTACTATTTTTTGGTGAGCCCGAGCTCGATTTGGAACTAGACTTAGATAAGTTAATCCCCGCTGTACTACTACTAGAGGATTTAGAATAAGGCACTTTGGGGTTACCCGATGCGTCAGTAGTCATGTTCGCTTTAGGCGGAGTGGTGTTCAAGCTGGACTTCGAGGACTGCATGGCCTGGGTTTTTTTTGACGCAGGACCACTTATGACGCCAGGTTTGAGGCCTGTGTGGGTTTTAGGGGAGCCTTGACTCGGCGGAGTGAGTTGCGGTGACGTCTGCTTTGACGAACTCGAATAATTAAGCTTCGACGAATTTGATGATTCTTTAGACCTGGTCTTATTTATGGTGATCTTCATACCATCTAAGCTGGGTTTGACCATGTACTCTTGATTTTTGCTTTCGCTAATCTTAAGACTACTCGCTGTGTTGTTTTTTGGGTCGGAAAATTTACTTGAGCTGCTCGAAGATTTAGAGGATACCTCCGAATCTGCTCCAACGTGATGCGCCGAATGCAATTTATCTATGACCGCACTAAGCGAGCCTTTCCTATTGCGAGCCTGGCACGGGTTAGACTTGTTAACCTCGATGTTAGGAGGCGATATCAGAGGCTCCGTCACTGGACTGTCACACGTCACTGGGGTTATTTCTAATTGTTTTAACTTTATCGGGTTTTTTAACTTGGGACTACTCCTGCCTGAGCTAGAAAAAGATAAACTGGAATGCTTCTTTTCTTTATCCCTAGACGTCAAGGAGCTAGAACTGTAGCTATCTTTTGATATCTTTTTTGTTAAGTCGTAACCGGTTGTGCCCGACTTTCCCGAAGGTGACCCGCTTGTAGCGGATTTTAAGGCCGACATGCTCGGCTTACCGGACCCCGAAGAGCTGTGTTTAGGGGACGAAATGCTGTGGTTTTTTGGACTGGAATATCCGGCGAGGTGCTTGGGACTGTTTTGTACGGGCGAGTGGCGCGGACTGCTGTGGTGGCTGGACGACCCCGACGCTTTGCCTAAAGACTTCACGCTGCTGGGACTTGGAGATTTGGTTATTGACATGGACCTACCGTGCGTTGGACTGGGGCTGAACTTGCGGAGGATGGAGTTGGGAGACGTCGGGCGCATCGGTGACCCGTCAGTCGGTTTGATGCTTACCGATACTGGTTTGGTGAGAGGGTCCTGCTTGGGTGGTACCTTTTCTGGGGGCCCCATGGAGTCGTCCCTGCGTCTTTTCTTCTTCTTCTCTTTGCTTCGCTCCTCGCCGGATTTACTAGATTTCTTATCAGATCTGCGGTCATCCATCGATTTTATTTGCGAAGATGTTATAGGGGTTATGGTTATAGAGCTAGGTAAAGCTGCAGGCGCGGCAGCTGTGATGGGTATTATCTCGATACCGGGTCTCCGGTCAAGGCAGAGCATTGACGATATGTTGGAACCGGACCCCGAACTGGGTGACTTAGAGGAACCTGACCCGATGGGGGTAATGCTGACGGAAGACGGCATGTACGACTTGCCGTCTGTGAGGTCTAGAAGTAGGGAAGACCTACTCCGCGACTCGGATTCTTTGTTTTTCAGCTTTTGCCTTTTGTGCTCAGACTTGTGAAAAGAATTCCTGGGAAACAAAAAAATTTATATTTAATAAGTTGATTTATTTTATAAAACTTTATGTAACTATATATTATTATTATTTATATAACTTAACCTAAAGTAGTGGTAATAAAAAGATGTCCGAAAAAATATACGAATGAAATTATACTGTCGTCAAAAAGACCGAATGTACCACTGAGTGGCGAGTACGCACTCGCCACAAGGCGGTACAATGATTGGTACGCGACAGTTGCAATCGGTTGGTTGGGGAATTGGGCAGTCCAACAAGAGGATGGCGTAAAGTACAGCAAAGCATATGTTAGGTACGAATAGTATTTAGAATAAAGAATAAAAAAATACCTTATGATATCCTCCACATCGCCATCGTTAGAGTTGTCCATATCGGACGACGCCCTGTTGTCCTGACTACCGATCGCGTCTGTAGCATCCATTCCAGAGAGTTCTAGATCAGACGCGAACTCATTCTGCGACACAGAAGACTCCGGACCCTCCACATCATCATTGGTGGAGTTGCTATTCATGGTATTGTCATCCTCATTCCCATATCCATCTGAGTTCTCACTCTCACTGTCGGTGTCTAGCAGTTCGCTCATCCCCGGTTTCCCCTTCTTCTGGTTTAAAGGCCACATGCTGGTCTCGGCTTTGCGCTTTTTCGATTTGACCTCAGTCTTGATGTCGCCTTGGTCTTGGCACATCATGGACAGATGGTGTTGCTGTTCAGATAGATATCCACCTATAACAATACATCGTTTCTATTGGTATGACTAGATTTACTTTATTTTTAATTATTATACAGCATTTTATAAAAATCTAGCCGATCTGTGCCCACTTGGTTGGGCGTCAAAAATAAAAAATAGTTAATCATAATAAAATATAGCTTATGTTATTTCCTGATAATGTGGCTTCTTATTAGTGAAAGGATGGTTAAAATCAGCCCAGTAGTTTTGGGGCCCGTTTGATATTAACTTGTCATGATCCCTTATACCAATTTTTACACTGCTATGTTCGGAAATGAAAAAAAAAATGGAAAAGAAGGCTGCATACCTCCTTGGTGCGGGTGGCCCATTGTGGGGTACATGTTGCGAGGATGCACGCCGGGCTCCTGCTTGATGTGGTCGCCCCCGGGGTCCAGACCCCCCAGGCCCATGTTAAAATTCGACTCCACCGCGCCGTAACCCCCGTTCAGAGGTTTCGTGTTTTTCTCCCGCTCCCAGATCTTCACTAGCGCCCTGCAAGTATACAATTTCATGTTTTTAGAAAATGTTGAAGGAATCTGTCCTAGTCTTAGCCTCGTCCTATAGCCGATATCGGCTACGGCGGCTGCCTAGACGAACCATCTGCGCAGGACATATTATAGTGTACAAGTGTGCGCGCAGACACAAGTGCATTTTTATATTCCCTCATTCTCATATTACAATAGGATGGCATTCTGATACGACCGGAGAGAAATCAGGTGCAGGACCGACGGCTTAACGTGCTCTCCGAGGCACGGGGGTTTAAAGCCGACTTCTTGACTCCGGACTGTTATTAGAAATTGAAAAATCCCAATAACAATTTTTGATCCGACCTGTGGAACGAGGCAGTCATCTTCATGTTTTAGTCATGTATATCCTCATACAGGCAACAGCAGGGACGTTATACGATTGAATTAACGTTGCTAAATGGTAATTATTTAAATCAAGAACATAATATTTATTTTAAGAAAATCAATTCTTGTCCTATATTTTGCGAAAGAATAGTACGTCTGTCCAAAAAATATTGCGAACGGAAGGGAGAAAGAGTTGTTAACGGAAGGGACACATCATCAATGTGAATAAAAGTGAGGCAAAGAAGACGCAAATAAGAGCGTGTGGGCGGGGCGGCGCCTGCAGTGCGAGCATGGTCGCGGATAGGGAGGCAGGGTGCGGGCGAGACACATACCTGAGGGTGACGGGTATAGAGTGGCTCTTCTGGAGCACCTCCGTGATGTACTGGTCCACGTGCGGGCGGGGCGGCGCCTGCAGCGCGTGCACGGTCGCGGATGGGGCGGCGGGGTCCCCCAGCTCCAGCTCCACAGTGCACATGCTCTCGTCCGCGGGGTACTCCAGCGACACGGAGATGTGCTGCCACGAGAGCGCGCTCACCTCGAACATGTGCACCGTCGCGTCTTGTGACACTGGAACAAACAGTACAGCGAGATGAATTTAATCGATATTGGTCATAAGATCAGCGTCAATAGAGGACTGGTTCCCAAAGAAATACGAGATTGCATTCTATTTGATGCGTATAAACTTTTATAAACTGATATACTATAAACTGATTTCCTGTTATTTCAATTTATGTAATAAAAGCTCTCGGAAATATAGAGACAACATACTTGTCTTGCCCCTGTCGTCCGGCAGCCGTCCCTGTAGACGCACGCAGCTCGCCCGCAGCGTGTTGAACAGCGCCTGCCGCCGAAGCGCCGTCAGCAGCGGCGCCACGTGCGACGGGTGCGTGAACAGCACCTAGCTCACCACGCGCCCGCCGAGCGCGCCCTCGCACAGTAGTATAGTACAGTAACAACATATTTGTCTTGCCCCTGTCGTCTGGCAACCGTCCCTGTAGACGCACGTAGCTCGCCAGCAGCGTGTTGAACAGTGCCTGCCGCCGCAGCGCCACGTGCGACAGGTGCGTGAACGGCACCGAGCTCACCACGCGCCCGCCAAGCGCGCCCTCGCACAGTATTATAGTACAGTAACATACTTGACTTGCCCCTGTCGTCGGGCAGCCGTCCCTGTAGACGCAAGCAGCTCGCCCGCAGCGTGTTGAACAGCGCCTGCCGCCGCAGCGCCGTCAGCAGCGGCGCCACGTGCGACGGGTGCATGAACGGCACCGAGGTCACTACGCGCCCGCCGAGCGCGCCTTCGCACAGTAGTATAGTACAGTAACAACATACTTGTCTTGCCCCTGTCGTCCGGCAGGCGTCCCTGTAGACGCACGCAGCTCGCTAGCAGCGTGTTGAACAGCGCCTGCCGCCGCAGCGCCGTCAGCAGCGGCGCCACGTGCGTGAACGGCACCGAGGTCACTACGCGCCCGCCGAGCGCGCCCTCGCACGGTAGTATAGTACAGTAACAACATACTTGTCTTGCCCCTGTCGTCCGGCGGGCGTCCCTGTAGACGCACGCAGCTCGCTAGCAGCGTGTTGAACAGCGCCTGCCGCCGCAGCGCCGTCAGCAGCGGCGCCACGTGCGTGAACGGCACCGAGGTCACTACGCGCCCG
>LUGF01042341.1:108868-146349 GCA_001625245.1 Calycopis cecrops
CGGCGCAATTCGACTGCATGCAAGCATTTATATGTAACGGAATGTAACCCGCGACAGGCAGTAACGGAAGATTTTTATATCAGTATATACTAGCTGTTGATTACTAGCTGCGCGTCGCATGAAAATCATCCCATGGCATCCCATAGGATCATTTTTGTCGGGGTAAAAAAAACTATCCTATGTGTTAATCCAAGTTACTCTTTATGTGTGTGCCAAATTTCATGAAAATCGATTCATCGGTTTTTGCGTGAAGGAGTACCTAACAAACAAAAAAATAAACAAACAAACATACAAACTTTCGAATTTATAATATTAGTATGATAAACAATATATACCTTTTCCCTGCTCTCTGAGCATTCGCTATAATTGGCGCTAGCTGCAGTTTGTTTGCCGCGGAACCTTCGAGAAGGACGGTAGCGGAGTGCCCGATGAGCGTGTGGGTCGGGGCCATCAGTGAGGCTAGGCCGCTGGGTGGGGAAGGCTTTCCTATTGTCAGGAGCTCTGTGGTGAGTGGTAACAGGCCGTGGTCCTTGTCCAGCAACTCGTAGGGCGACACGAAGTAAGTCAGACGCATTGCGTGTCCTGAAATATATGCTCTATAATTACTTAACAATTTCGTTAAATAATTAACAAAGGAGGTTGTTAAATAATTGTTAAATGTGATTATGTGACGATTGTTAATTATTTTCAACATTAAACAGCTTTCGTCTAGGACTTTGCGTTGTATTGAAGTTGGTTTTTTAATCGTTATCGTTAAAAAAATAAAGTAATTAAGACGATGTTTTATAAAATAAAATATGAAGAACTTGCCTCCTCGTCGCTTTTGTAAAAATCCAATGGGACTCTTGTGAACTTGGGCGAACGGATCTTTAATAAAACTCTGCAGTTGTCTCAATGTGCAAAGATCTTCCTCAAGACTTTGAAGCGCACTGAATGCCTTTGATTTAACCTGTCGATATAATATGCATAGTTAATAAATAATTAATATAAATAAATAATTAACTTCTTAAAATCTTTTCTGAGAAGGTTTACTTATGATTACCTATACTTAGATTGTAGTAGATTCTAGTAATATATGGGTGAAATATAGATAGAAGAAGATCTTTAAATTAACTTTTCACACATTTTAGTATTAAATTTGATTTTCAATTCTTGAAAACAAACTGTTTTATGTTGGTAAGTTTGCAAACTTAGAAGAATAATATTTGAGAACCAGTTAATAAAGTATCGGTTATGTGTGTATGTTTTACAAACAGGTTCAATTCTTACCCAGATCAGGTTCAATTCTCACCCAGATCAGGGATACCTATCAATTACTATCTGTGCCCCGCGGTTTCAACCGCGATATCCACATAAACTTCAACACCCTGTTTCACCACCTTAGGGGTTGAATTTCTAAAAATCCTTTCTTAGCGGATGCCTACGTTGTAACATCTACCCGCATGCCAAATTTCAGCTTGATCCGTCCAGTGGTTTGGGCTGTGCGTTGATTGTCACGTTTGAGTTTTATATTTATAGAAGATGTAGGAAACATATTGAGCCACAGGACGTCTACTGCTAGACGTAGGCGATCGATTGAGCACCATAGTCATTGCCTTGTTTATAAGTCTTAATGGTTCAAGGCTATGCTGATATAGTAATATTATAAGTTTACATATTAGTAGGTATTTTACAATACAAGGGAGGTAAAGTGGCGATAATAAGCGTGCTGTAATAGACTCCCGCGTATCGTTCACTATTTTTTAACACAAGTGTGTTTAATCGGCTTTAATTAACTAATTAGCATTCAGTGTAATATCATACTAGCTACGCCTCGCGGTTTCACTCGCGTATATTTCGAAAAATATAAAATCATCCCATGGCATCTCATAGGAACATTTTTTCGGGATAAAAACTCCTATGTGTTAATCCAAGTTGTCCTCTACGTGTGTGCCAAATTTCATGAAAATCGGTTCAGCAGTTTTTGCGTGAAGGAGTAACAAACAAACATACAAATTTTCGCATTTATAATATTAGTAGGATTTTAGACTTCACAACTGAATGAGTCCAGGGGATTAATAAAATAATATATTATATGAAATCTACTGATACTAATTTATTTCAATAACAAAAACTTGTACTTATAGCTATAATAAACAATTACATTTTTTTTTAATACCATCTATGTTTTCAAAATATTTACCTTAAGAAATTGGTTTATATTTATTGTAAAAATATCTACGGTGGAATCTGATATTAAGAATTTATTTAATATATTGAGTGCCGAGACCGTCTAATAAGCGTAATTTGCGAGTAAGTATTAACTACGATTCAAACGAAAATTAATAATGATTTTATATTCAACGTGTCATAATCATCAAGATTTACCACAATATTTGCCCCATATTGATGATCAAAGTATAAAATCTGTATTTTACGACCAAGATATTGGTGCGTATGCAAAAAATAGCGCAATTAGGTATTCTCAATAATTGCAATGTGACTATTAATATCCAGGAAAACAAAAGGAAGAAAAAGAATCCATCTATATTTTGCTTAATTATTTGTTAATTATTATAATTGTATATACGTAAATTACACAATGTGATAAAAAAAAATTGTTTATTAAAACGAAATGGTTTTAGATTGATTTCAACTAATAACCTAAGTCACGGCGTTCACTATTTCATGCAATAATTTGAGCTTCATTTCATGATGTAGCGGGAGTTAAACGCGGATTTATCACACGCCGTGTTAAAAATTAATTTTATTACTATAGTAGGCAGGGTAAAGAGCCTGAGTAAAAGAAAGACGAATCACTGACATCCAAATATTATGTCACACCAGGGACTCCAACAGGGATCTGCTAGCAAGTTATAGTGTTAACTTTTTTTATTTATAGCCAAATTACAAACTGATAGATAAATAATATTAAATCAAATTGTATCATCGGAAGTGGAGTTTAAAGTCTGGGGTTCTAGAAACATAGGTCTTCTGCATCTGCCACTCCTGTCTTTTGTAAGCTTTAAAAGAAAGCTCACTACTAAAAATTGAATACTATTATAATGTGAACTCCATTCACATTTTAATCTTATAATTAACTTAAGTTACAATTTGTTCTCATAAATAACTTACTTTTGTTTCAGCATTAAGCTGGTAAACAGCTATAAGACCCTCCAGCTGGGCCGAGAAATCAGAAAAATCTCCACGTGATATACATTGTACTAGCTCTTCGCAGCTTTGTTGATCTATCTGCAATACAAAACATTCAGGTCTTAGACTTGAAACGTAGTTACATTGTTAAATGGGATTCATAAATCGCTTCACTATTCCACTTAGCTTATCTCTGAAATATGCAATAGCAGTCAATAAATATATCTATGACTCAACACTATCATGACTTTTTTCAGGTAGTTTTATTTATTTGGAAAACTTACAGTGTTTTATATCATACAATAACATAAGATTACATGTAAACAAGAATCATTTAACAGTTTTCACCAGTAGTTTATGTTAGTAATTGAAATAATAAACACTACTGAACAATCAACCTGTAAGAGATACTTATTTGATGCTGCAGACTACTAGACTAGAGAGCATTTGCCGTATGGAAACTTCATCTAACCACAAAAAATGTTTCTCATACAAAAAATACCAGTATGAGGCACTTACAACACTGGTATTTTAAATAGAGTACCCAATGGTGTTTATTTAAATATGAAACATGATCATATATGACTTTTGTAATATATACTATGTCTGTTTGTTTATTGGTATTTTATGTAGAATTCTCTAAATCTGAAAAAAAGGAAAGGACAGCTTATATTATTCTAACAGATTGATTGCCAGACTTTTGAATACATGTTTTTGGTTCTAATCATATATACGAGATACATTGTAGCTGGCACACAATAAACCAGAACAATATGTGATGCCCAACTACAACATATCTTAAATTAGCAAATTTGCGGATTATATATCAAAATCTATTCATAGCATAGCGAAAAAAATGCACCTATTACACCTTGTCGCATGTGCACAAGGGACAAAAACATAGAAATTAATACAGTCATTTTGTATTAAATTTGTAAAAGATACACTATAATTACTTCTCTTCATTTTTTTGTGTGTAATAAAACAACTACATAATCAAAAGTGTAGTTTGCATATATTGATATTTAAAATAAAAAAATATTTACTGTTCAAGGTGTAAAAATTATCTGTAACTAAGAATTCATATGTTTCTACAAGTGCTACAAAGTGTAATTTACTTTGTAGACATCTTTGAAATTCACGGAATGATCCACCTATTAGTTATCTTATAGGTAGCATTAAATGTGTAAACTAGCTTGGAAGACAGCAAATACTGTCATACTATTAAGTATGTTGTATTACCTTTCCTTCATGATGAATTTTGACATCTTTTACTGAACCACATGATTCAACAAGTATTTCCAAGTAGAACATATCAGATGAAATGAAGAAGTTCACTCCTGATGTACCCACAACAAACTTCAGACTGCAATGATAAAATGTAAAATATTCAGAAACTACAGTTGACAATATTTTTTTAGTAAGTATAACTTTTGGTCATAGATCTCTTTTATTAAAAGCACGAAGAAGGCCAGGATTGACTATGTTAGAATTTCCTTACATAGTTTATGGTATATATATATGGCCATATTTATGGTCTCTATTCTAGAACACAATAGCATTACCCATTAAACAGTATTGTTAAATGGATTTGAAATAAAATTGAATAAACTTATTTCTATTCTATTCTATTCTAAATGACAAAAAAAATGTGCGATTTCCTATTCAGGAGCAATAATCTCAAATGACGGGAGAAAATTAGCATACAGAATCTTAACAAGTTTAACATATTCTCAAAGACATGGCAGTATAAAATCTCTAAACTTTTCACTCCATATAATCATTAAGATTTTAAAATGTATGTGCATATCTGGCATGAAAAAGGAAGGAGGTATTTGCAAGGTTGGATGCTGACAATGTCACTTGTTGTAAAGTTAGACTTCAGAGTGGGGCGAGTATATATTGAGGGCACTTTGTCGGAAGTCGAGAAATTGTACATTGGATATCAAAATGGCTTTTTGAGAGGTGAGTAAAAGTATGGTTGTAGGGGTCGTTACTGTCACTGATTTCATAAATTCTAATAGTCTTTTATTGTTTCTAGTTAGACCAACAAAACAAATGTAACTAGTACATACCCAAGTTGTCTAGACAAACACTCCAGTCTCTCAATAAGACTCTGCAGACAGCTCACTTTAATACAATGCTGCAGACTGTCCAAACACTTTTGAAGTATCATCCGATCAACATGGTCTACTGCCCATTTTTTATCCTGATGGAATATAACAAGTTATAACTATATTTTGGGTACTGTTTTACTAATCATAATTATGTTGTTGTAAGCCATAGAGAAGAGGTAACTTCAGTTATGGGCAAAAATTAAGGTCAACTTTTCATTGAATTTCTATGATTAATTTTTGGACATAAACATGATTTGCTTGTTATAGATTTAGATGAAGTATACACTAGATTGGCAATGCAAAACTAAATCAGCATAGTATACATATGTTAGAGCGAGATAGATATACGATACCATACACATACATGCTATCAGCCTGTAGTGGCCTAGTGTCAGTAGTGACCGGAACATATTCCTCATAATGTAGAAAAATCTTAGGTTTTAAAGTGTAAATTAGTATTTATTAGAGTTGGTTAACTATGGTTATGTGTCCAGTACCAGGATGTAACTCATCTAAAAAAGAAAACCCACATTTCACAGGTAAATACAGATGAAATCTTTAGAACTGCAAAAGCAATGTTTGAGAACTTTTGTAACAGACAAAAGTTTTATATGCAAATAGATGGGAAAATTTATAACATTTTATGATATCAATGCAGTAAATGCATACGACTTTGATTTCAAATAATAACAAATATGTTAATTCCTGTTGTCTTTAACCTTGTTTTTGTAGAGATTGATAGTTGTCACTATCAATATCTTTTATAGATGTTAATATGTGCATAGATGTATGATGTACTTATTTATTTTAAAATAACACTGGTTTTCACAATGACACCTTTTTTGTCACACAAAAACTTCTATCAAATTTTGGATGTACCTTTGTACAGTCACGAGCAATAATATGTATACACTTTAGAACCCTGTCACAATAACTTTCTTTGACAAGTCAAAGCAATAATATGGAATTTCAAAAATAAAAATTATGACAAGGTATTAAAGTGTATACATATTATTGCTCGTGACTGTACAATGAGAAAAACTCTTTTAAAATAAATAAGAAAACCAGAAAGTAGCTTTACTAAAGGATAAAGCTAGTTTCTGTTTTTTTACGATACCCATATTATTCATCTTACTCATATATCGCAGTGTACATACATAGTGCATATGAAAACTCATTTTTATATCATTTCAATAGGCTATTAGACACTATCAAAAATATACTACGAATTATAGTCATCATATTAAATAAGATAATAATAAACCGTATACAAGTCTATTTTATATAAAATAATGCATATTTATTGTAAAATTTGCGAAATAAAGAAGTAATTATTTGTCAACGTCAAAAACGTTTTGTGATCGGTTGAAACTCAGATAACGTCCTGCAAGTAAACTAGCCGAATTGCCTAGTGTTTGACACTTTATTTACTTGCGTTTCACGTCAATCTAATCATATTGCGCCTCCATGACAGTTTGCACTGTTTTAGACGTGAGTGTAATAACTCAAACTTTAACATTATTTTTTGTAATTAATAACTGCTTATTTTCTGGAAATATTTATGTAACATGTTTAACAAGTCATAAAGTGTGAAATTAAAAAAATCAAAAAATTGTCAAATACCCTATCAACACCTGATTTGAGGAAACTAAAGTAATGATACTTACTTATTATTATTTTAGTAAATTACTAGTAAAATAAAAAATTTAAACCTCTTTTTGTTTTTATATAATTTGTTATGGGTATGTCATGTAACTTTTGTAATGGGGCATCAGTTGCCAATATAGAAAGCCGAATGAGCTCCTGCGAAAATGAAGTCTTAAATAGATTTATGATATTTGTATCTCAGTATACACATTTTAATACAATAAAAACCAAGTTGACTTTAAGTCTAATATTGTTATTTATATATTGCACCTCACAATACAGAATTGATTTTATTCATAACATGAAACACCCCATAGTCTTTCTTTCTCTATATTCCTTATAGTAAATATTCTATTTGAATAAAGAATAGTGTCTTACATGAAAGTATACCACCAGAAGCCAATTCGCAAAGTATTGTCATATGTCTGCAGAGATGTATCGCCAGTACCTAGTGGCTATATAGCAAATGTTTCTTTTCTAGAAATTGCTCCGAAGAAAAAAATGAAGAAAGCTATTGGTGTTTTTAGAATACGCTCAGATGTTATGAAACAAGAAAGAACTACAAAATGTCACTCAACAGGTTTTGTTTTTATAAGTAGTTTTTTTTATTATGAATGCTTGAATCGGGAGATACAATAACTTTATTGACAAATCGAACATTGAGGCTGGTAGAGCCCAGCACTGTTTGCCTCGCACACAAACGCATACGCACACAAGACATTTTCTTTTTGATGTCGCCCTTATAGTTGCATCGCCAATCTAACAGTAGTATACTTAATCTAAGATTAAAGACGTGTGATATAAATCACCATTAACAACAACACATCTTCATCAGTTGCCTAATTGGGTAGGCAGGCTAAAATTAATAGCGAAAGTAATCAAAGATTATGTACATGCCTGTTTACTTTTAGTACATAACTAGACATGTTGTCTATTAGACTTCTACATAAGCCAAACAATTTGGTTATAAAATAATGCGTGTATTTTTAACAAAGCGAAGTACTTACCAGTAAGGCCATGCGAACAGCTTTTGAAGTCTCGTTTAGGTTTTTATATTGTGACGTTTTTGATCTTAATTTTTCCATAAGTATTTCTTTTTGAAGTTCTTTCGATTTTTCTAACCCATTTAAAGGCGCCATGGCTAATGCTTTGGTTTCCGTCATTTTAGAATAACTTTAAATTGCCTTACTTATTTTTAACAACAAACACAAAATTGATAACAAGTGCTTGTTACACGACACGCACCTTTCTACTATAATATCTGTTTAACCTTTTCCTAATATCCAAGTTTTAATGTATATACATTACTCGAACATTTTACTCGCTTAGTTTAATATATTTATGTTACTATTTACTTCCTATACTTTGAATTCGAAAATTACAGCTCTTGAGTAAGCCATTGCAAATGACAATAGTGCCTACTCTTTTCTTTGAACTTTGAAGTCTCAAATCTCTTTTTGTGTTTGAAGTTTGTTGACAATTGACAATTACCATAAATGTTACCTAGACCAAAATTTATGTAGGTGTGACCATAAATTTGTCTAAATGGCTATTAAAAGTTTTGTCGCTATGTAGCGTGGATTGTTTGTTAAATTCCTCACGATTTTTAAAGAACTACAGTAGGCACACATATGATCTTAAAGCAAATACCCCTAGCCGAAGGAATTACCATATGTAAACAACATTTATTTAACGATTTACTTATTGTCTCTATCTCAATATTATAAAATAAATGTTAATAAAAAAATAAGTGTCATTTTGGACTCCTGGGTCAAGACTGGGGTTGCCACCTTTTTCTCTGGCAAATAAAGTATATAGGCTACAAATAGCAAGAAAATAATGTATATGATTTTCAAATAAAGTACATTTTGTTTTTTACTAACTAATAACAACATAATTTTAATTAAGAAAAAATATTGTATTGTAGGTAGTAGGGTAGTAGTAGGTAGTTACTACTTTATTTCACGTTTCACAAGTATTACCTTCTGATCATCAGTGCTACCTACCGTTTATTTAATTTTAAACATAGGCTTTCGGTGGCATGCTTACGGTCTACACTTTTAGAATCACACATTTTTTTTATTGTGCAATAGAAAGAATTTCCGCGTACTTTTCTCATAAAGTATAGAGTACAAATGTTTGAAATAACGTAGGTACAACACTTTATTATAAAGTACGGGTGGCAACCCTAGACAAGACTGAAGTTAACCCCTAAAAATAAACAACAAAACAATAAAACAAAATAAAAATAAAAGCAAAAAGTTGCTCAAAATATGTAAGTTCTTTCAAGCGTAACGCTGGAGTTTTGACAAATTTCACAAATCCTATAGTCTATACACTACTATTGATTTATGGATATGATGGGTTGGGTGAGGGTGAACAACTCATTTGCATAATAGTGTAGGTAGATGTAAATGGGCAACGCGTCGCCTAATTAATGGCTCCAGCTTCTTGATTGAACCCGTGTGCTACTTGGGTTGGCCTCTCCTGCCAACAGCGCCGGATCCATGTGAGGGCTTAGGAGGGCTGCATAGAGGTGTGCTTATGAGTGATATTTGAATAGCAGCGATAGCACTGAGCAGTTGTAGAAAATTGCAGTGAATTATAGCAGCAGTGATTTAATCGCTCTTTAAATCCCTTTTGATGTTAGCGCCTAGTGGTGACCACGACATTTCATATCGTATTTTGAAGGTCACGTCTTGTCTATATCCCTATTTCCCTTTTACCGTAAACATGTATCGAAATGTCTAACAAGTCTTCTATTTATTTTAATATCAGTAAATTGTGATAAAAAAAAGACAAAAAAAAATTTATGCTTCTAAATAACAAGTCCCAAATAGCCACTATATTATTAAACTACTAGCGACCCGCCCCGGCTTCGCACGGGTGGACACTTTTTTTTTATAAGCTCTCTGAAAAAAAAAATTGTTTTGTACCTATGTATGTTTTTATAGGTTTTTTATTCGTGTTACATTTCTTTGTTTCGTACTTGCTTAACTCTTTTATTTTTGTTTTTAATTTTTAATTTTAACGACTTTACTTACCTTAATGCTTCACTATCCCCCTCGACGGATCTCCACCTTGTCGTGGTGAGGTGGCTTAGTAGCCGTGGCCCGTGGCTTGGACAACCACGGTGAACCAAGAGAGATCACGGGTGGGGACGCGTCGGGTGGGCTTCGCTGGGGCCCGTTCTGGATGCGTCCATGGAGGAGGGGTCGCGGGAGGAGAGGTGTCTCGGTGTGTCGTTGCCGTGCACCCTATCTCCCGCGACCGAACGGGGGCGCACCATCTGTTGCGTTGGCGGTGGGGCCGCAGAGGAAGAGGAGATTCGGTGTGTCGTTGCCGTCCTCCCTGTCCTCTGCGGCCGTTTAGTGGTTGGTCCGCCGTCCAGCGGATGGGACCAGCCAATGCCGAAGGTCCTCCACCCTTCCCTCTGAATCAGCAGATGGCGGCGTGGATTCGGACGACCGGCGTGGTTTGCTCCGTTGGCGCATTGGGACCAGAGGTAAGGATTGGAAACTGACCCCATTGCACGGTTCCGACGTGGAGTTAGGGACTGTTCAAAGGAAGCCCGACAGTCCCTAAGAAGAAGGAGTCTGGCCTTTTCACCGGAGCCAGCCTGTCGCTGGAGGCGCCGTGTTGCTTTCAGATCCGGGGCCCTCCAATCATAGCGGCTGAAGCCACCCGCAGGGGTTTAGTCGGTAGGGGCAACCCAGTTGTCGAGTCCGACACTGTACCCGGTTGAGCCACCCGGGCTCCTGGGTAGCGTGCGTAAAGGCATTCCTCTGCGTCAACAAAAAAAAATGCTTCACTATACACTATGCTCGCAGTAGTATTTGTAGATGGCATTAAAACATATTGGTTTTCAGGAGATCCTACTCGAGAAAGTGCAACATATAATTGGCCATGAGAAAAGCACTCTTTTCTGAGATCGATGCCTACCATTGAAAAAGTTTGACCCTGGGATTTATTTATTGTAAGGGCAAACGATACCTTGACGGGAAACTGTAATCTTTTAAAGGAAATAGGCAAATCTGTATCATCGGGATCCGCGGAATGTGAGCGAGCTGTCCAGCCGCCGCGGCCGGGCCGGTGATGATGGTCGCAACAATCACATTGGCTCGCAATTCTTTTATCAAAAGTTTTGTCCCATTGCACATATTAGGAGGGCTTAACATAAATGAGGCCCCTTCTCAACTTCAAGTCTCCAAGCGCCGGGCCCCGCCAGAGCTTAATCCGGCGTTGTACGTATAATGTATTACATGACATTAGCACCTATTATATTATGTTGCGCAGGCTAAAGAGAACGACCTCCGTAGCCGAAATTGGGGTGGGATGACATTATTATTCGCCTCTTATTTATATATATTTTTTTTTCTTAATAGCATAATGGGCGTACCTACTTTTAATTTCAGTTCGTGGGGTGGCAAGCCGGCAGGATTGAGTGAGGTTAAAATTCTTGTGAATAGTGTACGGTATCTTCGGTGTTACACACGGTGTCGATGGATTTAAAACATTTAAAATCACCGGGTACTTTTTCAATAATCATTTTGTTAATTTCATTTCATATCGACCGGTGGCCATCATTAATTTTAATACCAATTACAATTTTAAATTCGTAATATCTTTTGAATGGATTGTCTGATTGGAATAAAATAAAAAGTAATGTATAGATACAATCTATTGAAACAATCTTGTTTAATAAATAGTTTATTTGGATAAGAATAAGTATTTGACGATAATATGATCAATAAACATAGGCTAATAATTTTAATTACTTTTATTCTATGGAAAAGTGGTTATAATGGCTAAAATATAAATGTTTAGTTTATACTATTGCGGACTTTTTTGTAGACATTATAGAGCTCTACAACTTTTTTTTTGAAGTCAACCATACATCTCTATCCATTTAGGCAGCGTTCGCGAGAATCGTTAACGTATGGCAGTTTTTTCGTCGACTTACTCCACAATTTTCACTACCACGAAAAATCCTATCTATTTTCCGGGATAAAATAAAGCCTATACGGATACGGACGAATCCCTCTAAGTAATCGTAAAAGAAATTTTGAAATCGGTTCAGTAGTTTTTGAGCCTATTCAATTCAAACATACAAAAATACAAAGGTTTCCTCTTTATAATATTATTAGTATTAGTATAGATATGTATACAACAAGTTAAAATATGAAGAAATAGGCAATAAAAGTTTTAAAAATAAGATTACTTTATATAAAATATATTAAATACCTACACTAATAGGTATTATTATGTAATTACTATTTAATTAAAACCCAACTTATTATTAGTTATTGCTATCCCTTATCGAGCAAGTACATTACACACGCCTAAATCTAAATATACTAAATGAACTGATCGCAATTAGCAATAAAAACAAAACTACAAATCTGTAGGTACAAGTCAAAACCTGACGATTGGCACTAGAGTTAGATATCGGCCGATAAAACAATGAGCATTTTTGGTGAGACAGCGATTGCGATCGCTGCGAAAAGTAAAGCGTGTGCTCTCTATGCGTCACTGCCAGCGATCACAGCGAACGCACAATAACAGTGACCGGTCGCTATGAGCATGTAGTGATTCAATCTTATGGAGTATAAGTGATTCTGCAAAGAGCGATCGCAACAGCGATCGCTATTTACGAATAGCAGGGAGATTTTTAGCAGCGATCGCAATCGCTGTCTCACCATTAGGGTTGCAGCCCCGGGCCCCCTAAGGCTTAGACCTTAATAGTACCCTAGACTTAAATCATTTTTGTACACATAAATGAGGCCCCTTCTCAACTTCAAGTCTCCAAGCGCCGGGCCCCGCCAGAGCTTAATCCGGCGCTGTACGTATAATGTATTACATGACATTAGCACCTATTATATTATGTTGCGCAGGCTAAAGAGAACGACCTCCGTAGCCGAAATTGGGGTGGGATGACATTATTATTCGCCTCTTATTTATATATTTTTTTTTTATAGTATAGGGGGGCAAACGAGCAGTTGTAGCCATTTTCATGACTACCGACGCCCATAGACATCTGCATAGAGACTATACAGATGCGCTGCCCCCCTTTCTCCTCCCACCTCCATGGGCCACCGGCTACTTACACACCGCACGAAACGCGACAGCACAGCTGTCACTTCACGCCGGTCTCGTGTGAGCGAGAGGTACCTCCCCGGTCGTGCCGGCCCAATTCGGCTGCATGCAAGCATACAGCGTGGCACTACCTCTTACTAAAATTCAATCATGGTAAATATTTCTTTACTATATTCAATCATGGTAGCAACGTCCGGGTGCCGTCACGAGTGCCACTCGGACAGCAACTGCAACTAGCAGCAGTCGTGCCGCGACTTCAAGTGCGTGAGCCCATGCAGCGACTTTAGCTAGCAGCATTCCGGACGCGATTTTAAGTGCGTGAGCCCATGCAGCGACTGCGGCTCGCAGGTATCGTGCCGTGACTTCAATTACGTGAGCCCCTGCAGCGACTGCAACTAGCAGCAGTTCTGCCACGACTTAAAGTGCGTGAGCCCCTGCAGCGACTGCAACTAGTAGCAGTCTTGCCGCGACTTAAAGTGCGTGAGCCCCTGCAGCGACTGCAACTAGTAGCAGTCTTGCCGCGACTTAAAGTGCGTGAGGCCCTGCAGCGACTGCAACTAGCAGCAGTCTTGCCGCGACTTAAAGTGTGTGAGGCCCTGCAGCGACTGCAACTAGCAGGCGTCCTGCCGCGAATTCAAGTGCGTGAGCTCCTGTAGCGGCTACAGCTAGCAGGAGTCCTGTCGCGACTTCAAGTGCGTGAGCCCCTGCAGCGACTGCTGAAGATATTATTTATTTATTTATTTAACAATTGATTTTGTAGGGCTAACTAAATGTAGAGTAGGTACCTACATCTAGAATAATTAACTTAGTAATGCTAACTTAATAATAATAATTGAGTTCTCTAGAGTTATTACTCCTTGAGTTCCTTTTCATTACTTAGCACTACAAAATACTAATTGTAAAGTACATATAGAGTGAGTAACGATATCAACTCTAGCTGATAGCATAATGTTAAAAAATATGTAGGTAGTTGGCGATTCATACGTCTTCGGGTAGTTTGGATTGTCGCGGATTTCCGATTTTTTATATCTTAAACATATTTTTTTTATTATACCTGTGATACTTATATTACTTTACTCGTAATTGGTAATTAAAAGTATGTTTAGAGTAAGTAACAATTGAGTTCATAGTGCCAACTAAATGTAGAGTAGGAACATCAACTAATAGTAATAGTAAATAATAAACGAGATTCTAGTGCTAAAAATTGTTGTTTTTTAAGGATTTTTCGCATTTATTACAAAACCTTTAATATTACATTTATTAAATATTATATTTAAAAAAATAAACATGAAAATATTAAATAAATGTTCTGCTCTACATTTTGTGTAAATTATATTGGTTGTACGATATCAAACACTTTTAGAAAAAATATTATCTAATTATTATTTTTTATTATCTTTATAGTAAATTATAATTTATATTCAAGTTATTATCAGCTTATTACATGAACATCTTAAGCTTTTTATAGGAGGTATTAAAAGCGCCACCTAGCGCTGTATTTTAAAACAACTCGTATCATGTATTGAATTTTTATACTAGATGTCACTGTCATTTTTTGTCGAGATTCTGCATCGCGCTATAGAAAACTTGGTGCGAATGATGACCCTCGCCGAATTATTAACCACTGGTATCGCTTCTCGGCCTTTTGGCTAAGATCAAAGTGTAGTATCTGTTCTTTTCAGCTTAATATCTGAAAGTTCCCGCACTGCGGGACCAGTATATTAAACTGATTTTTTTAACTCGACGGGATGTTCGGGGCTCGCTCCACTCCCGTCACGGGTTGGCCCGGCATTGCAGTGCCGCCGGGATCGGCCCACATAAATATTGAAATCTTCAAATACAACCAGACGTAGAGCTGTATGTGTATTCATATTAAATAGCTTTAATAAACCTAAAAGGCAAAAGCTTCTAAAAGTGTCAAGTCAATAAATATTAATGTTCTCTGTTCTCTCTATCACTCTGTTTAATGTGTAAATTTACCATATAATACATTATTTACCATAGGGCATAGAGTAAGCATGTAGGACTAAGTTAGGAGCAATTACTTGTGATAGTATTAATTAAATAAATCTGTTTAGTAAAACCTGGTAAAACTTTATTGAATTTCTTCATGAGATCCAATTTAAAGCCACTTAAACCTTTTTTAACGAGCGATAAAATCCGCAACTGTATATCCGTTGTGGACCTCAATGCCACAAATAGAAACACTATATTTACAATATTTAAATACTGTTACATAAACTCTATGTTGATATGATATACTACAATAACGTCATGAGCCAATATACGGGATCTTTATTATTGATATTTGATGATCACGAAACGGCTATGAAAACCGCACGCCGACCAATTAAAGATATAACGCTGTTTTGCGTTTACTTTGCTTACGTCTTTTACCTATAATTTACTTCAGAATAAACTAATGTGTGTGTCTGAGCTGACACACAGTTTTTATTAAGCCTTTCTGAATGCTGAAAAGGAAGTGTCTTTTCTGATCTATTCTCTGCAATAACGTTATCTAAACGATCAATTACGCCTATATCAGTTTTATGTATTGCAATGAAGTCTGTATTTTATTGTGCATCTCCGATTCTTTAGACATTAAGTTGTAAATGTTTCATTTGATTCGCTATTTACGTTTCTTAAATAATAGACGTTTAGGCTTACAGCAATGTATTTTATTTGGTGTGTGTGATGGTTATTATACCTCGTTTGGTCCCCGTATCGTACAACGAACTTTACGCTCGTCCGTATTATTATTTATTTGTAGAAAGTAATATTCATAAATACTGGATCAGTAAATTTTTTTCACTCATCACTCAAGGGGATCATCATCATTCACTCATCACAAGCTATTTTTTTCATAAATATTTGTGGACTAATCACCACAACAATCAATCATAGTCTATCCTCATATTGAGTACCGTAAAGACTTGTGTTACATGTACGACGGAAAAAATATTTAATATTTATTTTTAAATCTTAGAATTGTTATAGATTTTAGATTTTGATAATAGAAATGTATATTACTAGCTTCCGCCCGCGGCGTCGCCCGTGTGGATTTTGGATTATAAAAAATCCCTACAAATTTTAACTTATTATGTTATTCTGATATGAAAGCTGTATTACTGTAAAGTTTCATGAAAATCCGTTCAGTAGTTTTTGTGTGAAAGAGTAACAAACATATAAACTTTCGCATTTATAATATTAGTAGGATTTCAATACATAATAATTGAACACATTTTACTTTCGATGTTTAAAAATGAGGGCTCTAGTCGGATAATATGAAATAATATAAAATAAAGACCTACTGAAGGTTAAGCGTCAAAGAAAAAAAAATGGAAAGATTTTTATTACCTAGCCCTGTGTAATGTAAAAAAAATTATGGTTGTATAAGTCTTAAAAAATATTTTATAATATAAAAACATTTATTAAACTGAAGTTACGATTTTTTTACCGATTGCGGCAGAAGTAAAACTGTTGATATAATATTAACCATTCTAACTAAAATGGGTATATTTTCACAATATACTGTTTGGGCCATAGCACAGGTTAATGGCCAATTTTTATTTTTTACGAAATAGAGACCCTTCCAAGTTGCTGTGTCGTATTTCACGTAATTGAGGTAAGTACACTTCCCATCCAGGTGCGATATGAAAAATGCCTTGTTTACTGTGCAGTGTGTAGTGCTGTCTACGGAGGGTGTGTTCGGGACATCCAAAAAGGTATTTAAATACCTATATATTATGAAGGTAAGAGTATATATTAGGTATAATATATATTAGGTACAAGTAGATAGATATTTATGTAAATAAGTAGTGTCTGCTACACGAAAGGTAAAATCTATATTTATTAGATAACCGTATAAGTAAAGTGACAGCTCCACTCTCACACAGACAATCACTAAAACATCCATCCCCAGTGAAAACTGAAAATCTATGACATGCAATAAACCTCTTCTATTCTATATGTTGGATGTCTGCTAAGCGGCATGATGCTACACATGCAAATCTGATGTTGATAGTTGTAATACAAACAATACGTCAGATGACAGTATCTCGGGCAGTATTGTCCAAAATCTAGTGTATCCTATCCTATTAATATTATAAATACGAAAGTTTGTTTGTTTGTTTATTTGTTTGTTACTCCTTCACGCAAAAACTACTGAACCGATTTTTATTAAATTTGGCACACACATAGAGAGTAACATGGATTAACACAGGATAGTTTTTACCCCGAAAAAAATGTTCCCATGGGATGCCGTGGGGTGATTTCCTATTTTCCACGCGATCAAAATTTACGCAGGCGAAACCGGAGCGCAGCTAGTGATTTATGAGTAAAGTAGTTATTATTATCATTTTGCAGTTTGATTTGATGTAAAATGTTTTAAGGAAATGTGTCGAGGAACCCTACGCGTATTAAATGGCGGACAAACCAAGTAAACCGTAACTAGAGTATTATAAGAATCAATAAACTACCACCATCGACAATATGTAAATGTTGGGACGCATGTGTGCGGACGTGTCCAGCATGCCCCTGGGGGATGGCGTGGGGCTGACTACAGAAGTAAACTAAGCATCAGGTCATCTACATCAAAGCCTTTCCGTCGGCTCTCAGGATATGGCCGATCAGAGAAGCATACGATGATATAATATATATCTGAAGCCGCTTTTAATACAAATGTGGCGAAACTTATATAGCTCAGAGTTAAATCATTCATTTGATCTCTGTTTAATCAAATTGTGATCATGCGCACCGTCGCGTGGGTCAATTGTGTGACCCTGACCTTAAGATCTGGAGTTGACCGTGCGACCAGACCGACTAGTTCTTTTAAATCCTCCGAAATATTAGCGCCCCGCGGTTTCACCCGCATAAATTTCGATCCCGTGGAAAATAGATAATCATCCCATAGCATCCCTTAGGAACATTTTTTCGGGATAAAAATCCAAGTTACCCTCTACGTGTGTGCCAAATTTCATGGAAATCGGTTCAGCAGTTTTTGCGTGAAGGAGTAACAAACAAGCCGATTTATAATATTAGTAGGATTATTTATAATTTGGGAGTTCTGAGAACAACGAATAAATTATTTTGCAACATTTGAACACGACATCACCAAGGAATCCAAACAGCACAACTAGTTTATTAATATTATATTAATTATTACTAGCTGCGCTCCGCGGTTTCACCCGCATAAGTTTCGATCCCGTGGGAATATCGAGATGAAAAATAGATGTTGCTCGATTCTCAGATCTAACCAATAGTCACACTAAATTTCATGAGAATCGGTCTAGCCATTTCGGAAGAGTGTGGTAACTAACATAGTGGCACGAGAATTTTATATCTAGAGAAAGATCTAAGTAAAGAGATGGGAGAGTAGCATGATGGTGATGACTAGTAGTTCGTGAGTTTAAAGTTCAAGATTTTGTTAACGAAATCAAAATATACGGCCGCATACGTCGACGCTCGCTCTCGCATAAACACGCATTAGGTGCGCCGTGTGCGACGTGTAATTTGACTATAAACTGGGGCTTAGCGTTAGTGGAGGGAGAAATAGGATTTTATCTTTAGAAACTTAAATTAAGATAAAAATGATGCCTGAATCAAACTTGATTAAATGCAATCCTTTTTATATCAAAGCAAACGAGTAGTAGTGGAGTTTAGTAAGAGGTATTTATTAGCTGGCACGACCGGGGAGGTACCTCTCGCTTACACGAGACGGTGTAAATTGACAGCTGCGCTGTCGCGTTTTGTGCGGTGTGTAAGTAGAGCCATGGAGGCGGGAGGAGAAAGGAGGGCAGCGCAGCTGCATTGCTTCAATGCGTTTGTCTATGGGCGTCGGTCATAAAAATGGCTCCAACTTCTCTTTTGCCCCCTATACCATAAAAAAAACGAGCCTTTACATGGCCACTGACGTCCATAGACATTTATATCTCTTACTTGTTCCTTCTCACTCACTCGCTTTACACGCGCCTCTCTAACTCAGCTGCCATGCTGCATGATTTTTTTTTCAGCCATGCTACATGGTTACTACCTCTAATGTAGATTTACAGCTGTCCACAGATTATTAGGTTTTCCATGAGGGCATCTAGGTAAATAGAGACTATACCCTACTTAGTACTTGCTCTCACGGGAGACAGATCCTTCTACGAAACTGAGAGATGTAGGTATGTGTATATAATATAATTATGCCAACGTTAATTAAACTTTACGTTGGACAACACAGGGTAAGTATACAATTTCAATTTCAAACCGCGGGGGCTTCATCTGGATGATATGATAAGAGTAATGTTTTAAATACTTTTTATGGTATAGAGGGGCAAGTATAGAGATTATAGTCAGTGAAATTTTCATTCATTCTCCTCCCACCTTCGTGGGCCACCGGCTACTTACACACCGCACGAAACGCGACAGCATGGCTGTCACTTTACGCCGGTCTCGTGTAAGCAAGAGGAACCTCCCCGGTCGTTCCTGTCCAAGAATGTTACACAAGTATAAATACTTCAAAAAGTGATCGGGAATTCTTGTTAATTTAAACGAATTACTAAAATCATTGTTAATTTATTTCAGCCGTACCTAATTATTGCGTAAAAGAATAACAACCATTTTATACAAACATTTTAGTATTTGATACGATATGGAATTTTTTTTTATTTGAAGATCGTTTAAATTCGTACAATCTGATGCGAAAGGAAAAAGAAATCCGAATCTCAGCGACACGTATCATCACTTCAGTGATGCCCGCCCGACTGAGTTGCAATGTGTCTGCAAAACTCTTTTGAATTTAAGAGTATTTTGACTTTTGTATTACAAGGGTGCAAGCGAGCAGTTAGTACCTATTAAAAGCTACTATAACCGCCATGAATGAAAGTATGTCACCAGACGGCTCCAGCAGCAGACCAGCGCTGACAGTCATGCCAGCAAATGCCGAGCTTGACACCGATTTGCTACTATTTATATTAAGTATGTAAATTTGTTAATTGTGATCGTGTAAATAAAAACATTATTTCTTTCCTTCTTTCTAATTGTCACTTTGGGGCGGTGTAAGTTGAGTGGGGCTCGTCCCGAGACGTGTCTGTCCAATTCTGTTGTAATATATACAGTTACAAAAGCAATATCTCTTTTAAAACTAATTTAATATAATTATATTGATGACTGCACACTGACCAGAAATACCGCATGTGACTCGTCTCGCAAGTTCTCTGTCCGCCAGACCGAGATGACATCTCGATAGTTAGACGTGCGACGCCAACTACGGCTCTTGTGAAATTCCTGAACCCAAATACTTGAGCGAATATAATGTTGGCAAGGTCACAGATAGAATTCTTGATGGTTTTTTTCATTTATTATTCGTTCATTCATTTATCGCTCTTTATTTAAATAATTAGCTTAACAGCAGCCTGAGACGACAGATGTCCCGTTGCCATAAGCTATTAAAACTACCCGAGTATCTATTTACTTGTTCCCATTAACACAAAACTGTTGTGTAGTTATAAATTTAGTTAGAGGAAGTGGCACAATGTCTTGCAGCTGAATTGAGCCACTCGTCTCTTTTACTTGATCGTGCATTAGAGCATTTCGTGCAGTTTGTGAGTAGCCGGTGGCAAATTAGGGGAGACGGGGCTAAAAAGGGCAATGTACCAACAATTACTGTGAATATAAAGTACGTCAAGTGACCGCTATGTTGTAGCATTTCTCGCAGTTTGTGAGTTTACGATGAGCCGTTAGAGGTAGAAGAAAGTACGTCTACATAACAATTACGCGGATATCTATGGGCGTCGGTAGTCATTAAACGGCTTCGACTGATCGTTTGCTATAAAAATGATATATAGAGATGGAAGGCAGTCAACATTTCTTTTGCCCTCCTTATACTATAAAATATTAATCAACGACACCAGAATTACAACATTAGGGGTTCCTTGTGGAAAGTATTGTATCGTTATTAAAATTCTAATGATTCTAGGTTTTGTCTTCACTATTACCATTATTTTACTGACGAATATTCAAAGACTTTATAACTTATTGTCAAGGCGGGGTATTATTTTATGAAAGGAAAAAGAATTTCTATCAAAAATCTCGAGCGATGTAACTTCATTAATGTACACACTTAGATTCGCTGAACCTGCCTTTGTGATGGATGCCTGTTTGATGATGGAATAATTCAATAAAAATATGGAAGTCTGCCACCACCTTTACAAAGTTGACAGTTCTCTTGTGAAATTGTCTGTAATAACATTATCATGTCGCTCGAATTATACGTTGAAATTGAGTTTTGTTTCGCTTTCTAGTAAATCCAGTGGCAATCACTACCTCGGTAGTCATTGTAGACCCGTTTTTTCCCAAAGCTACATAATCTTTATAGTCCATACAATATGTTAAAGATATTATGTCTCAGAGATTCTATCAAATTGAACTTATTTATGTATTTTAATTATACAATTCTCGGTTTTTACAGCATACCCAAAACGAGAAGAAAACAAAATTAGAAAGACGGGTGCCTTCAGCCGCTATAATTGGAGGGCGGGTTTAGTCGGTATTGCACTCCCAAGTGTCGAATCCGACAAGGGTCTAACCGACATAGGCCACCCGGGCTCCTAGGCATTATACCTACGTAAATGTATTTCCCTGCGCCATCAAAAGGACTTGTATGTGTTAGTAAATCACAATAAGTTGTTAGTAAATCACATGTGATGTGTGAGTGCCAACTGGTAGGTAGTGGTAGGTAATGTTCCAGCTTCCAGTTCCAGGGAAAATACTGATTGTAAATATTAAAGGTATTGTGATATAACCTAGAATTAACCCGTGAACAAAGATCGCCTATTGTATACATTCAGATTAGCGGCCCGGACCGGCTGAGCACGCGTATTAAACAAACATGAAAAACAAATTAAAAGTAACACCCTCAGACACACACATACATTTTTTAAATTGTTTATTTGTAAAAATATTACATTTGCTGTTACATTTTCTTTCCCGCTATTTTTAAATATTTAACGATATTTCAAACAATATATATGAACACTTAACTTCTGATTACTAACTTCAATTGAAATAAAACTTCACAAAGATAGTTTTCAACCTTCCAAAATACATTTTTTATGTTTTTCCATTAATGAATTCCCTTTAATATATAAATATCTAATATATTGGCTAATTCTAATTTTTAAATTTTGTTTGAAATGTCTGTTTTATTAAAAAGTTTAGGAAATATATCGGGATGTTCTTTTTCCATAATAATTATTCGCCTTTGTATTTACCTTTTTTATAACCCCTATACGTGTTGTATTTATTTTTTACATTTATATGTCTTTTATACTATAAACCTATTAAATAGTATAATTTCTTAGTTGCCGGTATTATTTTGCGAATAGGAAACAGCTAATCACAATCCGTGTTGCGCAGCCTTTTAGTATTTTTATTGACTAGGAACTTTCTCAGTCTTATTTGTAAATATTTAACGTGTTTTAAGTCAGTTATAAAAGTTCGGCCGCATATAGACCATAATTAATGAGCGAGTCTGCAAGAGCGTAATATACAACTCGTCGCGTGGGTTTGCTTAATTATAATATTTTAACTGATAAAACTTTTCTAATAACGATCTTAACTTTATATAAACCTGATGTCTGAATATAATGCAACCTCTGCTCAAATTCTATTGCCAAAGTTCATCAGGTAAAATGTTGGTTCTAATGATAAAAGAATTTTTCAAATCGGTCTAGTAGTTTCGGAGTCTATTCAATATGAATATTCAAACAATCCTTACCATTTTATAATATTAGTATAGACTACGCAATCTCTGATTAGTATAAAAAAAATATTTATGAGGTAGCAAGGAAAGTTGTGAGTTCTTACAATATGTACAACGAAATGTGCGACGGGTGTACGAGTTACATGCGGAACCCTAATGAAGAGCGCTGGCGCCGCGTCACGATATGTGCGGTGTGAGGACTTCGCGGAACCTTAGAATAGCTTACGATGCCTTTTACCTTTTCTTAATAATTTTAAAATTGTAAAGCATGAATATACATACATACAATTTTATATTAATATATCGATACTAGTATCGATTACTTATTAGTTTAACAGTTTAATTTTATATTAGTTAATTAATAAAAGTGTAAAGTGTTTCTTTAGTGTTTTTTGGTAGTCACTGTTGCCAAATCTTTATCTTATTTGTAAATATATTAATATACACAATCTATACATATATATAATAAAATCGTAGGAAAGTCAAAACTGTATAGTGAAAATGTTTTTATAAAAATACTTGGGGCGCGATCTACAATCGATATCGAAGCCAAAAATAAAGTTTTTAGAATTTTTGTCTGTTTGTCTGTATGTCCGGGCGAAATTCAAAAAGTACTGCATTCAAATTTTGCATAAATATTACTGACAGGTCGGGTCAACATATACATATTATCACATCGCTACATATCATCACGCTATCACCTACGGGGAGGAGCTGTGAATCTTTGAAACCGCGGTGCGCAGCTAGTCTTTAATAAGAACAAATGTTTTGAAGAGAAACCAGTTTTAGCAGAATTAAATTTTATTTAGTAGGATAAAAGTTATGGGCACGCGAGCTAGTACTCACTGCTACGAGGCTACGGTACTCGTACGCGGTGTAGCGACGCTACGAGCTTGTCGTAGCTTTGTAGCGCATGTACACAAGAAATGGAAAATGAAAATATACAATGCAAAAATGAAAATAAAATACAAACAAGTTGGTAAGAAATACAGTTCAGATTACAATATGAAAGCACACAAAGTTATAGTGCCTTGGTAGTCGGTGTTCATAGTATCTTGGTAGTCAGTTCATAATACCACAGTCAGTTTTCGGTGCCCTACGCTATAAATAATGAGAGATGATGAATGAGGGTCATTAGCGAGTACTATGAGCATAAGCGCTCGGCGCTTGTTAATGTTAACGTTTCATACGTATATGTATACGTATGAAATAAATGTTATAACTAAAAAACCTTAGGGCGTGGGTCTCTGATTGGCCCAGTCTCCCCGTGTAACTCACACCACAGTTAATATAATAACTCGTCGGCTGCCCCGTATTCTCTCTGAATCAGTTAACTTTTAACAATCTACATAACTTCCTACTTGCAAACCCTGTTCTCATATTGTTGTATCAATTATTTAGGAATGAAATATGAAATTTGTTTAATTTTTTTCATTATTAGTTTAAGTCCCAAATATTTAGCTAATTTTGATAAAGGTCAAACTTAAAGTTGTATATTAACTGGGTACTTAAACCATCATTTAGATATAATTAAAATACCATTTTTAATCAAAGCATAATACTAGTAATTTAAATTCGAAAGTTTATACATATATTATGTTTGTTATTTATACACCGAAAATCTACGGATTTGGTTGAAATTTAACTCAGTGTGGAATTGCATAAAAAAATACTTTTTATCCCAAAAAAAAAATAGTTCCCTAGGGATAGATGTGCCACGGATGAAATGGCTACTTAAGATAACATTGTTAGTGATTTATTGCAAATAAACTATTGTTGTTGCCACCACTGAGATTAAACATTTATTTCGTCCGTATATAGACGGGCCGCCGTAGCTGAATTTCGGCTAGGACGACATTAATATTATTGTGATGTTTATGTTAGAATTTACGAAATTACGTCATGACCTTATTGTAATATGTCTTGTTCTCAAAGAAAAATTTAAATGATGTAACACAGTTATAAAAGACAACAATAGAGTTTTGCACGTAGAAGAAGTTGTTACAGAGCAGTAACATAAACGGGAGCATCTGTCAATGTTTGTTTAGATAATGGTTCCTACGCAGTATATTAGTTTCTCTAGCAGGATACGTACACCACGGATCTGAGTGAGAACCAAAAGTTGTAATAAGATTTTTAATAGGTACTTATTGTTTTAATTTTATTTTTATAATCTCTGGAGAAATTTTTAATATTCATCATCATCGCAGTAATCATTGATTTATGATTAAATTATATCATTGGACTGAAACTAAACAAAAAAAAGAAAAACAAGATCTATATGAGTAAGAGCTAGAAAACCAATTCTATCGAAATAATGTACATTTTTATAAAGATACTGTTTATCAACAAATATATACCTAGGTAGTAAAAGTAATTTATATCTATCAAATAAAAACTAAATCACAGAAATGGATGTACATTTTTTTAATTAAAGCTATATTTGTTGTTTTGAAAATTTCAAAAATCCTACGCCATTTAAAGTTGCCATCTAAGCATCGCGACGTAGGAAAATAGTCTACGGAGTAGGCAGCTTTTGATTGCACCCTTTCACTTAATAGCGTGACGTCACTGAGGCGAGGGCTCGTACGATCGAAGTTTAATTACTGGAACACGCCACTCACGGTACACATTACAACTTCAGCTCCAACTTCCTCTCTTCTGCTCCACGCTTGTGTTTTGTGTCTGTTCTTGTGGCGCACAAAAACTATCTGGAACTACCAACACCAATATTTCTTTATCCTACAAATGTTAATAGTGCGAAAGGTTGAATGTATGTTACTATGTTTGTTATTCTTTCACGCAAAAACTACTGGGAATTTGAAACAAAATACATAAAGTATACTTAATATAATCGTATATTTTGTGTGACTAACACATAGAATAAAGGTTAAACTCTGAGATAACATAAAAGGCTTATAAAAATAGTTTCCTTTATTCGTAGACTTTACACGCGTGTGACGGGGGCCGGCTGTTCTATTTAATCTAATAATACTTTTATTCCGCTCACAATTTGGTCACTTTGTAAGGTAAGTTTTGTAATAAATATCCAGAGCAAACGCTGGCTGTGGTTGTGTTCTCTTTTTTATTATCAGTTCAACTTCCTGAAATAAACATTACCCAGGCCCTTGGAGACCGCTAGCAAAACGAACTAAAGTTTTATCGCCATCGGAAGAATGGCATGTCTGCATATACTAGGAGTAAGAAAACAATTTTAATTTTATGAATTTCCAACTACTTTAGCAGATTATCACGAAGATATCTTGTAATTTACTTCTTTATAAACAATATTTTAAGACCGCGGTAGTGATATAATATGAGGAGTAAATTGTGTAAAACCTTTTTTAATAGTATAGGGGGCAAACGAGCAGTCGGAGCAATTTTTATAACTACCGACGCCCATAGACATCAACGTTAAGGCTATACACATGTGCTGCCCTTCTTCTCCCACCTCCATAACCCACCGGCTACTTACACACCGCACGAAACGCGACAGTACAGCTGTCACTTTACGCCGGTCTCGTATAAGCCAGAGGTACCCCGGTCGTGCCGGCCCAATTCGGCTGCTTGCAAGAATGCATTGTGGCACTGCCTCTTACTCTTACTATTTGACGGTCAGTCATCAGTGTAACTTACTGTTTACCTGCGCTTACGCGTCTGAGGCCCGAGATTCATCCGAAGTCCCCCCGTCTCCAGTACAAACAGCCTTAACTAATCAATCTTATTTAACAACTATTAACACAGTTGCCTGAGCCGGGCCCCCTCGCACCGGCATTTCCTCAACTTGCCTCCTTGTTTGAGTTAATCTCTGGGATGAAAGATATTAAGTAATTGAAAACACGTGCATCTTTTATCCATGAAATCGACCTTGAAGAAAATCATATGGTGCATAAATGACCGTAGTATATTTTCTTGTTTGTAAATTGTTGAATCTGTCGAAATCTAAATGGCGGAAAGCGTAATAATAATATGTATAGTTAAGCGAAGTGCTACGCTCCATGTATGCATTGAACCGATTTTGGCCGGCACGACCGTAGAAGTGATTATCATTTACACGACACCGGCGTTAAGTGACAACTGTGATGTCGCGTTTCGTGCGGTCTTGTAAGTAGCCGGTGGCCCGAGGTTGGAGGTGTATGGAGCGCATCACATCTGTATAAACTGTATGCGGATGTCTATGGGCGTTGGTAGACATGAAAAAAGCTCCTATTACTCGTTTATCCTATGATTAAATAATATTTTTGTTCTGTTTTTCCTTCGCAGATGCAAAGAATCAAAAATACTACAATAAAATATTTTTTCTTAATTTTATGCAGTTACACAGGACAATTAGTCAATATGCTGTATATACTGAATATTAATCATATCATACTATAATATTATAAATGCGAATGTAAGTTTGTTTGTTACCCTTTCACGCGAAAACTGCTCAACCGATCATCATGAAATTTTGTACACATGTTCTTGGAGGTATTAGAAGTAACATAGGATAGCTTTTATCCCGAAAAAATGTTCCTGAGGGATGCCATGGAATGATTTTCCACGATATCGAAATTTACGCGGGCGAAGCCGCGGGGCGCAGCTAGTAATATTATAAAGGCAAAGTTTGTAAGGATGTTTGTTACTCTTTCACACAAAAGCTACTGAACGGATTTTCATGAAACTTTACAGTAATATAGCTTTCATATCAGAATAACATAATAAGTTAAAATTTATGGTGATTTTTAATAATCCGAAATCCACGAAGCTAGTATTATAAATGCGAGAGTTTGTAAGGATGTTTGTTACTCTTACACACAAAAACTACTAAACGGATTTTGATGAAACTTTATAGTAATATAGCTTTCATATCAGAATAACATAATAAGTTAAAATTTTGAATCATTTTTGAAGTCCGAAATCCACACGGGCGAAGCCGCTGGCGGAAGCTAGTACTGAATAAACACGTGTAAATCATTCATGTCCGTACACTGAACTGGCCGGATTGCTAATTATCCGGACGCCAACAATTAGTAAGGCTGATCGCTCCCTGCGGTATTGTCATGAGCGGAGGCACGAAGGGCTGCCCTCATGTTTATACACGTAGTGGAAACTTGACTCCAGCAGTTGGAGTGCTGATCTGTGTGTGTGTGTGTGTGTTATATATAAAATAATATTTATTTTATTTTACGAGCTGCGCCCCGTGCTTTTACTCGCGTAAATTTCAACACCGTGGAAAACCATCCCATGGCATCCCATAGGAACATTTTTTCTCTATGTGTGTGCCAAATTTCATGAAAATCGGTTCAGCAGTATTTGCTTGAAGGAGTAACAAATAAACAAACATACAAACTTTCGCATTTATAATATTAATAGGATTAACGTGCACTTAGCCTGGTTTATTTCGTTAATAAAGAAAACCAGCCAAGTGCGCGTCGTACACCGAACCTGTTACTTTGTGAAACTCGACTTTACCAGTTAGATTGTGCAGGTCTGATCAATCTCTGGACGTTATAAATCAAATGAGTTAAAAAACAGGAAGTTATAGGGACAGCCGATAGAAGTGAAAATGTAAAACTAGGTATCTTAAAATGCTAGAGTAGCTCCACTATTATTGCTATTTTCATCTGCCGAAACGAAGCCGCTCTCTGAAACGAAGTTTACGCTACGAAACGTGCACTTAACCTCATTAATACATTAATTAATCTGTGTGTATTTTATGTGTCTTGTGTATTTTGTATGATGCGAATTACATATATTAAGTTTGTAATGTTTTTTTTTCAGTGGTGTAATCACAATTTACCAATTTTTCGTTGTTATATCAGCAACAGAATTACATCATCTGTGAGAACTACAACAGTCAGACATACGGACACCGAAGTAGCTTAGTAATGCGGTTCGGTTGATACGCTTTGAGTAAGAAACCCTAAAAAATAAGTTTGGCAATAACTAATTGAAGACAACGTAAACAGATATTAATTAAAATGTTATACTAAACCTGAAATAAAATATCAAGTTCCCGGGGTATATAATACCTACCATAATATTTATACTTTACCGCCGTATCATTGCATTTCACAGCGGTAATAGGTGCTTTTATATTTTGAAACGCCATGGAGATAGGTCACATGATATCGCCTTATGAGTGTTGGCTATGCTGTTGCGTTTTGTGCGGCTTACGAATAACCGGTGGCCCATCGGTAGGAATGGGGTAAAGGAGGGCAACGTTTCTGCGTAACCAATAACCACGCGAATGTTAATGTGTATCAAATAGCTTCGATTACTCGTTTGTCCACCATTGTAAAAAACAAAAAGAAAACCCTGATTCGAACCTACGTCTGATTAGAAGCTAAACATGCTCACTTCTTCAACGAAGCATCACAAAGGCATTAAGGTGGAATTTATAATTACGTATCTCGAGAAAACCCAGCATATTTAGTGTGGTATGTTTTTGTAAGTACTTTATTTTAATATTCCTTGAGAAGCGCTCACGGGCTTACCGTCTGCATTTAGAAGCATCATTAATTTATTCAAGCATAACACAGGAATGATTATACGATACATCTTCTTATTAATTAATTTCAAGACACACGCCACTGTAAGTATTTAAGACTTCATGCCAGTTACAACATTGAAGTAACTCAAGGTTGTTTATTATTTGATTCTTATGTATTCTGATGAGTTAACACGTTCACTGCGAACACATTATATGTAAACTTTAAACTGGTGCGTTATGGGGTAGTTCTGCCCCAAACAGGACTTATTTTCAGTGCGTTGTGAGGTCATATTAACCTCTCTTAAATTTCTAGATATAAATATTTTTTATGACTTTTTGGTACACAATACCGTGTTTTTTGCATTCAGGAATGCTAGTTCGACATCCTGGCAACTTACAGTTAGCAGCGCCTTTAGCTTGCATCTTTGGTTTGCCCTAAACAGAGGGTACAATTTGTGGTATCATATTGACCCCACAACGCACTGAAGTTATCGAAATACTAGTGATGGCAAGCACTACGACTTATACTTCTTAGCGGTAGCTATTGAAATAAAATACTTATTTACAATTAATAAGTGTATTTTATAAAAAGGTATTATTTTTATGCTCTATATTATAACACGGTAAACATAATGTTTTTTTTCTTTTTCAGAATCACTATCACTGAAATAAACAAATTTTTTTTTAACTGCGTTTTGGCATTTTTCATAATAAAGTTTCCGACAAACACAAAATTAAATCTACCTAATGCTTCAATATTTTTATGTATTTTTTTTCAATTCATTTAGAGAGCGACGTCTCCCACTACATTGCACAGCGCATCACTAATGGCGCGAGCGCAGCATCTAGTGCGATGTGGGGTGCAGAGGGTGGGGGATCATACTGGCCACACGCCGCACTGGAGAGTAATATTTGTTGTTAGGTGCGGCAGAGGTCAAATTGACCCATGATTGTATAAAATATTTTAAAGTGTTCCTATTGAAGTAGGAAATACCAATGTCTATTTGTCTTTTTCTTTCAATAATAATTCTGAAAGTTATGCCTTCCGCACCAGGTGAATAAGAACTATTTAATTCGCCGCACGGGATGTAAGTTCAACATGGGTCAATAAGACCTCACAGCGCAGTGAACGTGTTAAGAAGGTATATTTTAATAATAGAGAAAGAGATGTGCCGACTCTTACTTTGGCCACCTAGCTGACTAATCGGTTGTAAAATGGCCGACTAATCGACCAAGCCGATCGTTGTTCGCATGCATGTTTTTAAATTTTACATCTAGTGGGTTTATAATTATACTACACACTGTTATAATGCATAAAATGAAACATAGGTTTATTATTTTAGCCCAAAGAAAAATAAGCAAAAAATACACCATATCAAATTTTTGAGATATTCTTCTCAAGAAATTGGATTTCCTAGAAGCAGCTTGTTGAATATATTTATTATAATATATTAGAGCGAAGTGATAGTATTAGAACACTTTTGAATGTTTTTAAATTTTTTTGTTTGTCTGTTTGTCCGTTTGTCCGTTTGTCCGTTTGTGCGTTTGTCTGTTTGTCCAAGCTAATCTCCGAAACTACTGGACGGATTCAAATAAAACTTTTTATTGATACTAAGCCCTGTCAACATCTAGAACACTTTTTACTGCGAAAAAATCGTTAATTCCTTCGGGAAATTCAGTAATTATACTTTTACCCGACGGATTTGAAAATTTGAAAGAATTATCTAATATATAAAATTCTCGTGTCACAGTTTTCGTTGCCATACTCCTCCGAAACGGCTTGACCGATTCTCATGAAATTTTGTGAGCATATTGAGTAGGTCTGAGAATCAGCCAACATCTATTTTTCATCCCGATATTCCCACGGGATCGAAAATTACGCGGGTGAAACCGCAGGGCGCAGCTAGTAATATATAAAATACGTTACGCGAACAAAGTTACAGGCACCAGCTGGTTATTGTAATAAATATGTGTTGAATTGGCTTATCTATTGTATAATCGCAAGCAGTTACAGTCTTTTGGCCACTCATACAATCAAACGATGTGTATTTCTATCCTTTACCAATTACCATCCCTTTAATGTTAGTCCATTAGGGGGATGACACGAGCCGGTCCGGATTGTCACAGGCTCCGGTACATCACAGGGATATCATAGATATTATTGTTGTGATGAAGATATTATCAAGTTGTTAATTAGTTATTTATTGTTATAATCGAGGATAAAATTCTAAATCTAACATTGTCACATTCTCTAAAATGGTTTTTAAATCCAATTTTGACGTAAGTGTATAACTATGTAGAGTATATTTATTAGAAAGGAAAAAAGTATTTTTTACTAAGACCCATACAAATTAAATGTTACAGACATTACAAATTATAATAGGTGGTTCTTGGTCCTTGTAAATCTACTATTACTGGGATAAAAGCAGAAAAAAAGTACCGAGCGCCCTCTTCTCTATTGAAACTTGTATGTTTTCAAATAGCTTCGAGGATCATCCTTGGACAGAATTGGTGATTTGTGCTTTATCAAATCTGATATAATGATAAGTTCGCAGATTGCAGATTTTGAAACGCGACGGTGTCAAAATTAAAAAAAAAATCACGTTAAGGAACATATATCAGCTATATGTTTCATAACGTGATTTTTTAAACATTGTTTTATTGTCCTATATAAGAGAGTCACAACCAATCTTATATTGTCCTGCATCTTATATAGGAATATGGTATTTCACTGGTGGTAAAAATTGACTTATCTTATTTAAGAGTCAAGTTCAAAGTTGTCACTTTTGGTTCGATTCTGGATTCGAATCCAGGTCCATGCAGTTTGAAAAACATTATCTAAAAAGACCAACGAGACAGACCCAAATATTCATAATGAACATTAGCGTAGTACTTTATAACAAAACATGTTTTACGCCACAACTGTATGTCAACTAAAATGGAAATGCTCTCACAAAGTCATATGGGACGAAGCGAACACAGAAAATTACTTCTCTCACTCACTAAAAACTGCGCTTTTCATTTCACTAAGTTGGAATGTGAAATTAACTTAGCCACCTTATTAAATGGATGTAAGCCTTATCGCTAAAAGATTCAAGGCCAAAAGTGGTGACTGTGTCGCATTTCAAGAGTCTTGTGAGTAGTTGATAAATTTTGGGATTAAAACACTTATATTTAAACGCAAGTGAATTTATAGAATTATGCTGATTACTGATTGATGCGGCGTTACATTTTGTCCAAGACTGTAACATGATCTGGGAGTGCTAAGCGAAGAAGTAATGGTGGTAGGCATCATTTGACTAAGAAACGGATCTGCGGCTTAACGATTTCACTGCTATTTTGCCCCCACCCCACGGTATTATATAAAAGATAATATGCAAGATGCATCTAGTTATGTGGATATAAAGCATACACGAAAAGAAGACAAATTGCCTATATTCTTTTACTGGTTAAAATAGTTGAAAATTAATATGATGAAAATTAAATTATGATGACTCTTCACATTTACCTACTCTCGAAAATGAATTTAAAGGTTAATAAAACATTTAGACAACCAATATGTTCTCATTTTCTACAAACCTCTTGTAACTACAGACAAAATTTGTTTCTTGTGCTGAAAAATGTTTAAAAAGTTTAGTTGGTTTAGTTAGTTGGTTTCTCCGCAGCTCGATTTATTTACCTCCACAACTTGTGTTGTTCATTTGAAAGATAATTTGACCAACTGGGTGTTTAGTGAAAATGGTTTGACGGCTTTTAAACAAATTATAATCTAGCATTCAGCAGACATAGCTACAGTTTTGAGATACACAATATCTTTTAACCTACTGATTAATATAGTAATAATATAGTGTGACAAATTGGGAAATACCGTCGAGCCAACTCCGAGAGAATCGAGGCGACCCAACGCCGAACTGTGTTAATAGGTGTTTAAACATTGATTGGTTCAGCCTATTTGTACTGGGAGACAGGGGGACTTCGAATTTGCCCGGGCCTCAGAACGCGTAAGCGCGGCAAAAAGTTGAGCGTTACACTGAACGTCAAATGTTTCACACAATTTACTCCTTTTATATTTATTAAGAAGTTTATTAAGAAGTAAATACCTAAATATCTTCGTAATAATCTGCTAAAGTAGTTGGAAATTCATAAAATTAAAATAGTCTTAATTACTCCTGGAGCATGTAACGCCAGGGGTCACGGGTTCGAATCCTGCCTTGGTCCTGGATGTTTATCTATGTATTATATGTATTTATATAATAAAAATCTTAAATATATAAATCTTCTTAAATTTATTAAACATATTAAATATATTCCGTTGTCAAGTACCTATAACACAAGTCCTTACGGTACTTAGCACTTATTCCTCATATTTGTAGACATATGCAATTCTTCCGATGGCGGCAAAACTTTAGTTAGTCTCTAAGGGCCTAGGTTATGTTTATTTCAGGAAATTGAAGTTATAACAAAAAAGTCACAAGTCAACTTGCGATTGCTCTGTATATTTATTACAAAACTTTTCTCATAAAGTGACTAAATTCTTAGTAGAATTTCTCATGTTTGAGCAGTTAATGTATGAAAATACCGTAAGCTCTGGCCACTTTACTGAAACTTTACATGAAAGCTGCATATTCAAAGACAAGACACAAAACTTTAACGTTCTAAATTTAAAAACACGTCATCTCGCAACTATTTTCAGCCGACTTCAACAAAGGAAAAGGTTACATTTTTTGTTTTATACGTAGTAGGGTAATGAGATTTTAAAATTGAGAACCAGCTGCAGAAGTTGAGTTTCTGGAGTTTGATGTGTGAATCAAAGCATTTCAGCATCAATTTATTTACAGAATATACGTAATTGTTAACAACCATGTATCGTAGCACTGTCAAGTCATGAAGTAGGTTTGGTACATTTACGAGTAGTAAATATATGATTAAGTAAAATAATATATAGGATAATGGAAACAAATTTTCAAAAAGCGTTTTATGTTATCCCAGGTCTTCACGTATGTTTTACATTGAATAACTGGTTTCCTTTTTTTAAGTAAAACTTCTTTACGCTCGTTTTGGGGAGTAAGGGGCCATCTATAAATTACGTCTCACTAACTTCATGATTTTTGGACCCCTCCCCCGTCCTTGTTACAGTTGGTCACATTTGTGAGACTGCCTAGTGTGACGTAACATATTTTATAATTTTAATTTTAGGAATCAAATCAAAAGCTATTAGGCGTTTTTTTAGATTTTTGTTAATCGTTCAAAGTTCGTGTTTTAACATATGTTAAATAAAATCACAAAATCACTAAATTTAGGATCCCTCCCACCCCATTGTCACACAATGTCAAATTTCGTAGACCCCCTCCATCCCCCTTAACATGTAATGTAATTTGTGGATGGACCCTAAGCTGGCGAGTGCGTTACAAAAATTTGTGATCGGACGAGGCGAGGAACGGAAGTTGTCATCCAAAAATTCAAAATTCAAATTCGGTCAAAAAAGTGAAACTTTATTGTATTTTAAAATTAAAACTTCATATTATGATATGTTATGTCACTGTTACTATGGTAATCAATTTGTATATAATTAAATCAATAATTATGTTTTACTCCAGTTCTGTGGTATAAAGCACACACTTTTTTTAAAATTCAATATATTTATTTAATCAATATAATTACTATATTACATAGCGGCTACAATCTAATAGGGAGGTCACATAGGTACATCTTTCTTATCTAAGCTGAATAAAAACACAACTGAAAGTCGATAATCGAATGTCGCACATTTTTACATAGGTACAGTCACGAGCAATAATATGTATACACTTTAGAACCTTGTCACAATAACTTTCTTTGACCAGTCAAAGCAATAATATAGAATTTCAAAAATATATATTAGGACAAAGTACTAAAGTGTATACATATTATTGCTCGTGACTGTACCTACAAGGTAGGTGCAGCATTCGATTATCGACTTTCAGTTGTCACCTAAAAATGTCAAACCTTAAAGGTTATATGTCAATTGGAAGTACCCATTACAATAAAACGGCAGTTTCATATTTTAAGCTCTATTATAATAATATAATTATCGACTGCCTCGTATTCTCTCTTAACTTTTAACAATCTACTTCCCTCCTTGCTAACTGTTCTCATATTGTTATATCAATTATTTAGCATCGAATAAGCAAAGATAGTATTTTGATTTTATTAGTTTAAAACCCAATTATTTAACTAATTTTGATAAATGTCAAACACATTATAGTATAAATCATTTAAATCAAAAAGATTTTCATTGAAATTTTAATTAATTAAATTTACTTTTCATATACGTAAAAGAAGATATGCATTCAGGGTATTAGACAGTCACAGTCCCACCTGCTACAGGTACACTACAGGTGGGGAAAAACCGTTGGAGCCCGTTTGTGACTACCGACTCCCATAAACATCTTAAAGGTTATGTTGACGCATTGTCATCCATAATCATTCTTCCACAACAGACCACTGGAAACCCGCACACTGCACGAATCGCGATAGCATAGCTCTCTAAGGAGGTACGATATAAGTGAAAGGTCGTTCCAGCCAGGTTCAAATGTAATGCAGGAATAGCACTACATCCTACAAAGATTAATCCCTTAGGATACAAATTCATTTACACTTGTTAAGAACTATTAAATCATCAGACCTTGAAACAGATGGACAAACTGCCTTTCCTTGAAATTGAAATTCCCGTCGATTTTTCATTCAAATTTGGTTTTTATTGTAATTTTATTCTCTTCTCGTTTTGGCTACGCTGTAAGAACAGAGAATTGTATAATTGAAATACATAAATAAATTCAATTTGATAGAATCCCCAAGACAGTACACCTTTTACATATCGTATAGACTATAAAGATTAAGTAGGCTTTGGGAAAGAAACGGGTCTACAATGATATATATATACCTATAGTGGTAGTGGTTAGCACTGGATTTACTAGAAGCCAAAAAAAAGCTAAATTTCAACGTATAATTCCAGCGACATGATAATATTATTACAGACAATTTCACGAGAGAACTGTCAACTTTATAAAGGTGGTGGCAGACTTCCATATTTTTATTGAATTATTCCATCATCAAACAGGCATCCATCACAAAGGCAGGTTCAGCGAATCTAAGTGTGTACATTAATGAAGTTACATCGCTCGAGATTTTTGATAGAAATTCTTTTTCCTTTCATAAAATACACCGCCTTGACAATAAGTTATAAAGTCTTTGAATATTCATCAGTAAAATAATGCTAATAGTAAAGACAAAACATAGAACCGCAAGAATTTTAATAAAGACACAATAAAATCCACAAAGGACCTAATGTTGTCATTGCTTAATACTTTTATAGTATAAGGAGGACAAACGAGGGTTCGGGGGACTACCATCACCCATAGACAAGTATAATTATTATACTGCAGACGTTGTTATCCTCCATTTCTCCTTTCCTCCGCTGCGTCATCCAAAACATACAAACTGAGCGAAACACTAACGTCGTTCATTTTGCATCGGGGGCTAAGGGAACACAGTGAAAATTGAAAAGAAAATTTCTTTTTCGTCAATTTATTTAGGCATACATAAACATCCGCATAGCCAAGTGACGGAGATGCGATACTTTTCTTTTTTTATACCAGGAGGAACACACGAGAGCCATACATATGCGCATAACAGCTAGACAGACGTGTTGCTCGTCTTCCCCATCTCCCAACGTGTGATGAGTAAGTCATGAATCTCTACAACTTCCTCTGTACATACATCTAATATTTCGTTCGAGGTTGCCAAAGCACATAAAGCATACTCAGCTAAGCCATAAAATAACTGAATTAAGATATTTTTTACTGTCCATCCAATTGAAAACCTGGCCTTGCAAACATAATATTCTTGCAAGTATTTGGGTTTGGGTACTGGAATTTCATAAGAGCCGTAGTCAGCGTGGCACGTTTAACTATCGAGATGTCATCTCGGTCTGGCGGACAGATAACTTGCGAGACGAGTCACATGCGGTATTTCTGGTCGCTCGGTGCGCAGTCATCAGTATAATTCGTTTTATAAGAGATATTGCTTCAGTAAGTGTCGTACATTGCACAGCAGAATTGGCTGACACGAAATAGGATTTGTGAGAGCATTTCCATTTTAGTTGACATACAGTTGTGACGTAATAGTAGTTTATGCAACTGTCATATAAAGAAGGGTATTAAAACACGAGTGTGAATTTTTGAAACGAGCGAACGCGAGTTTCAAAATAGTACCTCACGAGTGTTTTAAT
>LUGF01042341.1:156294-167600 GCA_001625245.1 Calycopis cecrops
TAATAACCGTAGACTAAATTTACTCCAAGTATTAAACTAGATATTTAATAAGCACACAATGGAATTTGACAGATTCTAGTTAAATACTTGGAGTAAAGTTAATCTATGTTTATCAATACGGCTGCATATTCTGCCACCTTTAAGCCATTTAGGCTATATGATATATCAGGCAACATAGATTTATAGAATATAGATATACATACGTATTCATATGATCCATTACGATAAAAAAATTAATTAGATGCTGGAATTCATAAATGGCCAACTAGTATTTATAAAGCAGGTTGCAGCATTATATTTTACACAATTAAGGACGACAAATTACTTGAGCAAACAACTTTAAGATTTGTCTTAGCGGTTCATAAGCTAAAGAGTCTCGTTTATTTAGCGACCCACAAGGGGACATTATAACATGTCGGTAGATGTAGGTAAAGCAACATTACTAAGTATGAGTATGAATGCGTTGGAAGTCGTAGAAGTAATTAAACAATGTTGACTCGCACATTCATATAATTACAGTGGCCTTTTCCTTGTACTTTAAAAGTTCAAATAAAAAATCTTTTTAACATTTGGCTCAGGTGGCTCAAGCCGAAGAGCATTATCATTATCATAATCATTTATTTGCAATAAAAGTAGTACAGTGGGTGTTGGAATATAGAATACTAACTGCGCACCGCGGTTTCACCCTCGTAATTTTCGATCCCGTGGAAAATAGAAAATCATCCCATAGCATCCCATAGGAACATTTTTCCTATGTATATTTTTTTATCCTATGTGTTAATCCAAGTTACCCTCTATGTGTGTGCCAAATTTCATTTAAATCGGTGCAGCAGTTTTGTGTGAAGGAGTAACAAACAAACAAACAAACATACAAACTGTCGCATTTATAATATTAGTAGGATTGTAGCTAGCACTTTTAACGATCGAGGCCAGTGGCGTGCTATGGCCTAGCCTATGTCCAACAGTGGACTGCAATAGGCTGATGATGATGATGATGATGATTAATTGATTGTAGTTTATAGTATAGGAGGAAAAACGAGCAATCTGAGTTGTTTGGTAACTACCACTCTTACTTCAACTGGCTAAAAAGCAGCAGTGGCACTACCGCTAACAAAAAAGCAATATATGTATACGATCTATGTTCGCAAACATTTTGTTTGCGTGGACCATCCAGATGCGATGTCCACCTTCCTCCTCCCCCCATCACGGGCCACTGGATATTAAGCAAAAGTTTTATTTGCGTCCCATGTCTACCGTGAAGGCATTTATTTGCTTTTAACCTGTCAACATTTTACCTGACGCGTCCAAGATATCTGCGACCCGTCGTATTATAAAATGTAAATGTTAACCCTAAATACCTGGCGACACGCGACACTTACAGTAGAATTCAAGACATCTCAGACCCGTTGTGTTATAAAATGTTAACCCTAAATAGCTGGCGATACTCGCGACTCTTACCGGTCGATTTCATCGAAGTTTCGCTTCGGGAGCCCTTCGCCGTAATAGCCAAATTCCACCGGCGTCATGAACGGCCATTGGTAATGCTTGCCGCCATAAGTGCTGCACACAAACAAAAACAACTACACAAACAAACATCTACAAATTACATAAATAGCATTTTTGAAATAGAAATTTATTTAGAGACGAGGGATCAATTAAAGTTAGTGGTGCTACGAACTCGTAGAAGTGGGTGCTACGAGTGCTACAAAATACTGGTCAATGTTACTTGATACTTTTGAGTTTTCACTTGTATCGGTTGTCCCTATAATTACCCTGTTTTTTTAAATGGTTCTCTAAATTGGAGAAACACTATGTCATTACCATAAAAACGATACCAGTGTAGGATGATCTTCTTGAATTGAATTCTAAATACTGAGTAGACGAAAATTACACGGTAAGCCTATGTAATTTTCTTTAAAATACAAATTACATATTTTAAGTGCCAAGAACTTATGTATTTCTTTCTTTTTTTTTGTTTGGTTTCGGTCAATATTATTTACCTAAGGAGTATTTTACGCGTAAGAAACTGATATCAAATTAAATATTAAAAGTATTTTACGTTTTGCTAACATAAAATTAACTTCGTCTCACTACAAAGTTCTATGTTGGCTAGTCTATTAACACACAGTTTTTGTTATTGGTGTGCTAATAGATCTTAGTGGATCATACTGTCGTGGATAATTCCAGTTGATGTATCGAAGCTTTAGTCATCTTGATCTAATAAATAATAAAATATTTACATTTTTTTATTAGAACAAGAAAAGCAACCAGAACAGTGTAAGACCTTCGCTAAAGATATGAGTTTATAATTAATCACCTTATAGGCATAGTGAAGTATAAACTACATTGGCAACATCTCTAGCTCCTTTTTCTATGGTATAGGAAGGCAAACGACCAGTCGGAGCCATTTTGATGACTACCGAGACCCATAGACATCCGTATAGAGGCTCCCCTCTTTTCTCCTCCGACCTCCATAGTCCACCGGCTACTTGCACACCGCACGAAATGCAACAGCACAGTTGTCACTTTACGCCGGTTTCGTGTAAGCGAGGAATACCTCCCCGGTCGTGCCGGCCCAATTCGGCTGCACGTATGCATGCAGTGTGGCACTATCACATGCTAAATAAAATAAAGCTGAAGTTAATAGCTAAAGTGGTTAGGCTAGTGTGCAGGTTAGGAAATAGTATAACATGAATTGACTTAGTAGCAGTCAATTCGTGTCATACGGCTAACATATAACTCGATTTGATAACAAACTGTTCACAGTTCAGTTGTTAAATTATTATTTTCGCGACTCCGGGTATCAAATCGACAATGACAATAACACTTGACAAATAAAGGAATTCCAATTAATTTTCAATCCGAATTGATTCGAAGGGAGTGCAAACTTGACATTTGAGATATTAGATATTCCATAAATAACATTTTTCAAATATTTTACATTTTTATTTCATGCTTGCGTATAAAAGGTTAGGAATAAAAATGTTTATAAAATCGACTCATTTATGCTGCTGGTATTCATAGAAATTAAACTCATCATTTCACATCTCAAAATAAATATAGGTTTAGTAGAACCAGGCAAGCTTCCAATATTCGGATGAAAGGCAAAGTCTAATAAAGTACCAAAGTCATTCGTGAATTATGTACAATGAAAAATAAAATGAAATATTGTACCAGCCGCACCCCAATCACGATAATCAGCCCCAACCCTATCTAGTGCTAACTTTGTAAAAGCTTTTCAAATATTTTTCTTATACTTTGTAAAATAATTTTAAATACAAAAGGTATCCCACTGGATTACGCCATAATGTAACGAGTGCGCTCCGAGGATCCTTTGAACAAGCTTTAGATTATTCTGAATAATTTATCTAGCGGTGAGCAATCTGATTTTATAGTCATAGAGATTTGAAGAGCATGTTTCTATTTATTTGACATTGTGACGTGTGTCACTGCACGCTCCCGAAGCGAGTTAGAGCGCATTTCACGTCGTATTTGTCAGAAGACATAGATTTACGAATGTTCGAATATTTGTATAAATGAAATGCATTTGTATAAATGCTAATGGAATAAATGATTCCTTCTACGATAGACATAATCTGCCGTTGAGCAACACAACCTCCGTTTGTTTTAGTTCATTACTAATAGTTTGCAAAAATATAACTTTAAGAATGAGGAGTTCTTTTGTGATTAGGAAATTAGTAAATAATTTTTGTATGTAGGTTACATTCCGATGATATTTGCATTATTAAGCACAATTAGTATGTTATATTTATAGCATTACTTCAAAGAAAATGATATCTAGGAAATTTAATTAAATATATTGTTGTTACGTACCTCGCAAATTCATAACGTCTCGCTTGGGGATACGTCATACGGTGAATTTCACGTACTTGGCGTACCAGGTGACCGTCGCTTAAAGGATTAATGCTTCTTGCCTTGTGACCTAGTTTACATATTATTGGCATTTAAAAAAATACACAAATTATTTATAATCTGTATGAAATAATAAAGAAACAGCTTACCTCCTTTTACGAAATAATTTGAATACGGAATGCGTTTTAAATTGGAACACCGTAATAAATTTTAAATTATTTAAATATGGAATCTCGTTTGGAAGCTCTTACTAATGGATATTTTTCCGAGGTTATAAGCAAAATATTTTGCTTGTATGGAAGGATGAGGAAATTGTTGAAGAAAACCCAAGAGATTTGTTGAATCTTTAATAATACAGTTGAAATTTATGAACACTGATTAATTAATAACATCGAAAGTGTAGTAAGTATCACATTGAAACATCGTCTCACCTATTTAACATTAATAATTTTATGAAAGGTAAATATTTGTTCGAAAATATTCTTTAAACAAAGTTGCCGCCTCCTAACGGGTCGATTTGCCTCACGAAGTTGCCTCCGCCAATCGAATCCAAGTTTCTGACGAAGTTGCCTCCTCCCAAAGAATCCAGGGTCCTCTTGACCAGGTTCGGTCCGCCGATGTGATCCAGATTCTTCTTCACAAAGTTATTCCCTCCGATAGAATCAAGGTTTCTTATGAAGTTGCCCCCGCCAATCGAATCGAGGTTGCGCACAAAGTTGCCGCCCCCTATCGAGTCAACAAATCTAGTGTATCTGTCCCCTGAGCGGAGAAGGCTGGACCCTGCAAGATCATCGTTGTTCCTTCCGAGGCCGTTGGCGGATCCCTTAGCGTGCTCATATCTGACTAAAAACTTTATGAAATTCTCTAAAGCTTCTTTTTCTCTGTACCCTGGAAACAAAACATAACTATAGCTAGTTCACATGGGAGAATTAGAAATATATGACACAATTCCTTACTCACCGAGTGCTTCAAAGTGCAGAATAGTAACTCTGTGCCAAGGGTAAGTGAAGTGCTTTCCATCACCGTGGGTAAGATTACTGTGGTATAAGAAAGTGACTTACAAATGTGCATTATTTTATTATCTCCGTGCATACACTGTGCGAAGGGTAATGATAAAATGCTTTACATTCACAAGGGTACATAATGACAACGGTGCGTACGTGAAATTTATTAAATTTATCCAATCGAGAAAATTAAAAAGAAAGATTTGGAGGAGACTTAGTAATGAAACTGTGCAAATGTGCTTTCCATCACCTGAGTAAACTTGCATTAGTGATCGTAGACGAGATAGAACGCGATGTGCTTTTTAAATTATTATCTCTACTGTGCTAGAATATAGAACATGGCAAAACATTGCGTAAAGTAATCATTTTTTTTTGAAATCTCTAAAAATATAAAAGGCAAAGGATATTGCAATATTATGCCAAATTCTCTAAGTATTATATTTTATATATTTAAAGTAAGATAGTGTAATATCTTCCAATTAATTTATAAATGTTATAAATTACATATTTATTAGTTGTATCGTTTAGCAGTTGCCTCTTCTAATTATTCAAAAGCTACGCATTTAAGTCTTATATTAATTAAATAATACTTTAACTTTAGATTCATTAGTCAGTTGATATTACATCTACTTACTATATGTGTAAAAATTTAATAAAACATATACTTATGTGCTTTCTGTTGATAGGTATGTAGGTAAATTGAACATAAAACGTTAATATCTTTGTACAAAATCCGTTTTAAAGCACCCCTTACCGGTGGCATCGAAGCTGTCTCTAGAATGTTCTTCGTTTAGGTCTTGTTCCTAAAAATAACATTTCATTGAATATTTCCTTTTTATATTTCAATTTTTGTATTGTAAAATATAAATGTGAAATTGTTTGAAGGCAAGAAAAGTTCTGCACGCTCTAAACTTTGACACCGTATACCGATAGCTTCAAGGAGGTTTCTGATCTATTCTTCATTGGACTGAGATTATAACGTGCTGCTATGTATTACGTGAGCGTGAATATAAACGTCCACTTTAAAATATTGTTTCATAGCCAATCCGGAAGCGACGCTATTTTGATGCATATTTTATTCAATATTTACATTGAACCAACCACAAGAGAGATAAAGGTTTTTGATGATTGATCTATGTGATCCTTTACAGGATATTTTATATTTTGTGTTTTTTTGTAGCATAAGAATTAAGAGGTCATGATGTTTGTCCCCTTCTGACGACCTATATATCTGTGGACTTTACACACCACGTTAGCCTAGCCCCGTGCTAAGTACCGTAAGGACTTGTGCTACGTGTACTAGACAACTGAATATATTTAATATGTTTTACAAGAAATTTTATGTATTTAAAGATTTTTACTATAGAAATATATATAATACATATATAAATATCCCTGACCAAGGCGGGATTCGAACCCGCGACCCCTGGCGCAACATGCTCCACTAATCCGAGCCCTGTGCCATTGCGCCAGCCTGGTCGTCAAACCTATGCTCATAGACATCTGCACAATTTCTCTGACGATGCGTTTTTGTCTTTTTCTTCTTCTATCGCAAACCACACGAAGCGCGACAGAATAATTATTGTCATCACACGACAGCATCGTGTGAGTGAGAGGCTTCTCCCTGCAGCATGGCACTACCTTTAACTATCTGCTACTTACTTGGCGAGAATAAGCGCAGCAGCAGACCAGCAACGTGGCCACCGTCATGACAATCACACCTCCGGACCTCATGGTTGTGTCTGCGGAACAAATAACATCAGAATTAGAAAATAAACGGACACTTAGATGACCCAAGACCTTCCTAGCTTTCGATAGCTCATGCTATCTCGCTACATAGCTGCACAAAACGCGACAGCACAGTCTTATATAAGTTTTTAAGTATAAATAAAACTATCCTGAATGAGGATTATCACTGTAAAGCCTATATGTGTTATAGCGGCTGATGGTATACTTTTTACTTTGCCGACCTCAGAAAAATTACAAAAACGTAAGCTATAATATAATTTATGTGCCGCTATAGAAGCTGTTCTGCAAGTTTTAGTCTAAATAAGCATCTGGTTTATTAAAAGTATATAAGCTCGTAGGTAACCTGCAGAGGTAGTCTTGAAATCTATCTATTCAGCAGTACAATAATTAGTAACTAGTTGTGTGATGTGTCTCGCTGTTTCAACTTCGCCGTTTGATAAACTTCACCATCCTATTTCACCTCCTTGAGGTTTGAATTTCTAAATATCAAAAGGAAGGTCTGTACCAAATTTTAAGTTTCTCTGTACAGTAGTTTCTGTAGATCTTTGACATGTAATTCAGCCAGCCATCAGTCATATTTAATAACTAAGAATAACTTGCCTATCACTTCTGTTATTAATAAGCAAATGCAAAAGGCTTGTATCTGCCCCCCTCTTTCACCCCCTTAAGGTTTGAATTTCTAACTATACTCATTTATATCATGAAAGGAACTTCTGTACCAAATTTAAAGTTTCTATGTACAGTAGTTTCTGTAGTGCGTTGACATATAAGTCAGTCAACCATCAGTCATATTATGTAATAACTAAAAATATCCTATCACTTCTGTTATTATGCAAAAGGCTTGTATGGGCCCCCCTCTTTCACTCCCTTAGGGGTTTAATTTATAAATATACTCACTTATATCATGAAATGAGCCTCTGTTTCTATGTAGGTACAGTGGTTTCAGTCCTTGATATAAGTCATATAAGATAATAAGTCAGTCAAGTTTACATTTTAAATTCTAATAACAAAGTAGGTTTCATAACTTGTCTATCACTTCTGTTATTGCGTTACTTCTATTAAGCAAATGCAAAAGGCTTGTCTGCGGGTGTATTCGCGCACGTTAACAAGCGGGCAATGAAAATAAAAATTATATTACTAAGCGCCCGTAACGTTCGGTAATATAATTTTTAATTTCATTTCACGGCGGTGTTTCATAATTTACTTAAAAGGCTTTAACGGATATTATGATAGTATCGTGTGTTGGTTTTTGATTTTCGCACTTAATTCGGGAGGGTATTTTTTTATAGTACAGGGGGTAAAATGAACTGTCAGAGCAATAGACAGACGCATAGGGTACGATATAGGAAGAGGTAGTGCCACACTGCGTGCTTGCATGCAGTCGAATTGGGCCGGCACGACCGGGGAGGTGCCTCTCGCTTACACGAGACCGGCGTAAAGTGATAGCTGTGCTGTCGCGTTTCGTGCGGTGAGAAAGTAGCCGGTGGCCCATGGAGGTGGGAGGAGAAAAGAGGACAGCGCAGCTGTATAGCCTCTATGCGGATGTCTATGGGCGTAAGTGGTCATGAAAATGGCTCCGACTGCTCGTCTGCCCCAATACCATAAAAAAAAAACGCGATGCCTTCCTTCATCCTTCTCAGCCAGTGGATCACCGTACTTCTCGGTTTCGTGACATGTGTAGGTGTGAAAAAAATGAGATGCAATCCCGTGTTGTTTTATTCTTCTATGGTACGGACCGGACGGCCCAACGTGGGGACCTGAGTAGAGTAGGCAACACCTCTAGTTATCCTCGATGTATTCAGGATCATCGATTGTAAATTACTGCTCATTTGTTTTTCAGGTAGATTTTAATTTCAATTCTTCGTTATTATCTTCAAGAGGTGTGTTATGTTATGTTGGCACCAAATTCGACTGGCACTACGGGTAGTTACCTCTCGCTCACATAATACGGCTATATAGTGATAGCTATGCCTTCGCGTTACATGTTGGTAGTGAGTTTTCGGTGGCCCGTCAGAAGTTCACGTACAGGAAGGCAATGCATGTATCTGTATAACAATGTCTATGGCCCTCGATAGTCATTAAATTCATCTGCGCAGTTAAGCCCTTATTTATACAATAAAAAATTTTACTTTGATTTAATTTTTGCTTTTATTTTATTAAAGTAAATTTTTAATAATAACATGTCATTTGCAGAATGTTATAATAGTCTATGTATTAGTAGTCTCACGAACGACAACGGATTCTAACTTTTAATATAAAAACAAAACAGGTACATTATTAAGATTTATTCCACTCAGATATGGATTTATTCAAATCCATCAAACAAAAGATTATGAACAGAAGTAACATGTAACCACAGATCAAATCATAAAACATGAATGGGTGATCCATTAGATTATGTTATTTTATAAAATGAAATGTCATTTGAGATACATCTTATGAAACACAAAATGCTTTTAACGGATCAAGGGGATGAAAAATGATCCCAATAAGCCATCGTGTATGTAATAATGTATCTGTATATTGTATGCTCTCTTTTGTCAGCCGGATTATCATCATCATCTATTATTTCAGTGGAATAATATTATATAGGATCTGCAACATCCTTATTGTGTACCTATTACCTATGTAATTAAATATTGTAGACCGCTTAAGACGTGCGTTAAAAGTCGAATGAGTTTTTCATTACACCTGATTTGAACAAAATTATAAGTTATTGTATAAGTGTTTAATTACATAAATAAAATAAAAAAAAGGTAGGGTGTGTCATTGCCGGAGGCCCATTGGGAGGACGTGGTGATGAAAGACAACGCTTCTGCATAATCATTAAGCATGGATGATAATGACCATCGGTGACCACCAAATGGCTCCAATTATTTAGGATATAATCGAACTGCTATTAGTCTGGCCTCTCCCCCCAAGCCTGTCTAGTATGAGTAGCCCTGTCCGACATAGCAGTGGGGATCACAGAGGCACGCAAACCACCCATCACGACAAGGTGGCGGCATCTTCGGGACGGCAGTATAGTGTACCTCCCCGGACGTCCTAGACTGACAATGTATCAATGCTACTTTCTCGTAGAGAGATTATTCTATTAATATCCCTTAAAATGACTTTTAGGAGATGACTAACAAGGAAAAAAAGAACCGAGGCAACATTCTATTTTCGGACAAGGCAAAAAATAAATTATATTAGTACAGTACAAATTGATAATAATAATAATATCTTTATTTGTTAAAACACACTGAGCCAACATTAAATATACATAATCAGTTAAGACAACACACATAATTGAATTGTGAAAAAACTAAAAACAAAAAGAAAACCTACAACGACCAACGACAAGGCAATAGTCGGCAACAGCGTGTTCCACAAAACGGTAGAAACTAAGTTTAAGCCAGACCTTACGGCCTGACATTGATTTTCAGGTCCACCTTTAGTTTCTTTTTCTCCAGGCGGCAACCTCGGATTTATGTTTTAAATTAAATTAAGTTTTAAAGTGTTGTAAATTACAATAAGATAAATCATATCCGCTTTAAAATTCGGTTGTAGATATTCAAGAAGCTAGCTTTAGTACACACTGTACTCCACAGCTAGAAATGTGCAAATACAATGGTAACTTTGTGCTGTTGCTCATTATGAATAATTCACCGTAGCAATTTAATAGATGCAAGACATTTGCATTTATTCATTCAAAATGAATGCATGAGATAACTGCTGGAATAAACTTGAAAATGGATAACTATATATACCTTGAAGAAGAATTCTTGGTGCATATTTCTTATTCTTATAGCATAAGAGGCAAAACGAGAAATCATATCCTTTTGGTGATTGCCGACGCGCATACGTCCGCACAAGCGCTATGCAGATTTCTCCTCTTATAGGCCACCAGACACTCACGAAAAGGATCGCTTCCTTTAGAATGTACATGTTGTTACATGTTTATTCCGCGGGCCATAGCTAATCCACATAAGTGTCAACGTATTTGGTTATAGTTTCGGAGGTATGTCTGTATTCTTTTCACAATGCCGTCATATCGCACCCTACTTTGTATAATCATATAGGTCCAGCAGTGGTCCGAGAAAGGCTGATGATGGTGATTTTTCATAGTCTAAGAGGCAAACGAGCAGTCGGAGCCCATAGACGTCCGCGTAGAGTTATGACATATGCGTTGTCCTCCATCCTCCAACGTCTTACATGAGCCATTGGCTACTTACACATCTGCAAAAAAATCACTTTGCGCCTATGTCGTGTAAGCGAGAGGTACCTCCCCGGTCGTGCCAGCACAATTCGGCTGCATGCAGCGTGGGACTACCTCTTACTAAATGATTATGATGATTATTAGGCCGCCCTGTCGGAAAAGATCCCACACAATCGCCCATCGAAGGACATTAATAATCCCTATTATACTATACAGGGTGTCCCAAAAGTCAACGTCCAAACGAAAACCTGAGCCAGGCTAAGTTATGTTGGTTCTTATAAAAATTAAAAAAAATCTACCTCACGTATTTTTAAAATGACAGCGATTTTTTAAAAATTGACACCCTGTGATGAGTTTACGAATACTGTGGCTACAAATCAACTCCTTTCTTATTTATTTTTGTGTGAAGTATTCTTAGGTAATGCTCCTACAAATTCCAATTCATAATTTGCACACAACTTCCTTGGAATTGTAGAAAA
>LUGF01042341.1:167858-190708 GCA_001625245.1 Calycopis cecrops
AGTGGCAGGAATTGGCTTTATGATTGCTTCAAATGATCTATTTCTGACAACGTCATTGCTTTATTGGCAATTGGGCCAGAGTAGATTATACAGATACTGGCTGAGCTCCACGATTTACGCGTTAGTTTCGATCCTGTGAATATCGAGATGAAAAAATAGATGTGGGTTCTCTCTGATTCTCAGACTTATACTCACAAAATTTCATGAGAATCGGCTTAGCCGTTTTAGAGGAATATGGTAATTAACATTGTGGCACGATAATTTTGCATATAGAGAAAGACCTAAGTAAAGATATGGAAGAAAGTTGTATGATGATGATTCGTGAGTTTAAAATTCAAGCTTTTTGTATATATAGAGGGGAAAGGGGTATATATAGACGGGAAAGGGGAAAGATATAAGAACATATTTGTGTGATTCATTAGCAAGTTTTAAATGAAATAGAAGATTCACTTGAAACATGTTACACAGCACGTAATCAGTTCTAAATATATCTCCCGATAGACCGCCGGGAGCCTGCTACGGAGGCGGCTGGCAAAACGTGACCAGCGAGAGCCTTACAGTTGTTTGTCACTTGAAGACTGTAAGCCTTGAGACTGGCGCACGCAGCGAATGTTCTTAAACGTATATATATATATGCTTCGTGCGGTGTGTTTGTAGCCGGTGGCCCATAGAGGTGGGACGGGGAAGGAGGGTAACGCATCTGTATAGTCTCTATACGAGTGTCTATGTGTCTTCAACTGCACGTTTTTCCCCTTAACCTAATTTAAAAAAGAAGTACCACTGCAACTTTGTAGTTGAGTCACGTGCCGACTGGGCTTGTTGAAAAAATATATATCGATATTTTTTGTAACGATACATTTAAATATCGATATAAAATATCCAACATCGAAATTGTATCAAAAACGATACTTTTTTTGTTCTTGGTCGACAGTAAATCTCGCAATAGCCACTAACAGAAATCGGTTTACAGCCGGTCACATAAATCAAATAGTTTGTCTTATGTATATCAGATAACTATTGGTTTGATTAAAAAATAATTAGTATTTTTTATGTCTATTATATTTTTTTTCATATCGATATATTTATATCCGATATATCGATATGTTTAAATAAAAATATGTATACTGATATTAATATTTTCAAAAATATCGATACTTTTGTGCAATTCCGACGTCACTAGTGCCTAATTTAGGAGTTGCTGATGCATTGCAGCCGAATCGGGCGGGTGCTTCTCGCGCACATGATGCCATAAAAGTAATGGAAATATTATCGTGTTTCAGGTGGGTTATGACAAGTCGTGAAGCGGGATGGGGTGAAGGCGGTAGCGGATCTGCCCACCAACATGCGAACGTCAATGAGTGTGATTACCGAGTCAAGAAAGCTCTGCTTGCTCGTTATCTTCTTATGCTAGATCCAAATACGTTTTGGAGCGTTTCGTTCGGTTTGTTAGTTTCCAGTGGCCCATGTAGAGGGGAGTTGGAAGGAGGGCAACGCATCTGTAAACTATATTCGGATGTCTATGGGCGTGCGTCGGTAGTCACGAAAAGACTCCAGACCGTTCGCCTCCTTAGACTATAAAAAAAACTGATTTTTTTATGTACTACAAAGGAGTTTTTGAACTCCACATTTTAAGTTAATCGTGGAAAGACCGTAAAACGTATTTCATTTAAAATTCCGCGGCCATTTTCGTGAATTTGTTAAACTTGGGTGTATTACGTTTTTTGTGCTACTTTTTGTTGTTTTATATCGCTTTAACTCGTGGCTCAGAGCTTCACGTGTGGGTGAAGTAAATGCTATTCTTAAAATTTACTTCTCCCACACGTATCTTTTGTGAATTTATTTCAACCAATAAGACATTTGGAGGCTTTTTGCAAGAGGTAGTGACCCTCTGCATGCAAGCATGTTGCCGAATTGAGCCGGCACGACCGGTGTACCTCTTGTTTACACGATACCGGCTTGAAGTGACAGCTATGCTGTCGTGTTTCGTATTATGTGTAAGTAGCCGGTTATTTATTGAGGTGGGCGAAGAGAGGAGCGCAACGAATCTGTATCACCACCTTATGGGGTCTTTGAGCGTCGGTAGTCATGAAAATGACTCCAAATTCTCGTTTGCCCCATTATACTTAAAAAAAGAACAAAAAAAAATTTACTACAAATTTTATTAAAGTTATTAATCAGAGCAGTTATATTGTTTTTTACTTAATTGTTTTAAAATATAATATTTCACCGATTCGCGCCAAAGTTTAGTTTATCTGATTTACATAGCTTTACATTATGTGACATCTACTACACGCGTATAGCATACGTAGTACCCATGACGTCATCTCCTCAGCTGGTATTTCATTAGTTCGTACATTTGTCATACGTACACTCTATTTAACAACCATGAATGTTTTGTTCGCAACAATCAATAGAACCCCAGGAAATTAAAAATAAAATCGATTTATATTTAGGATTTTTGACGTTTCCACAGAAGGGTTATTATAAATATAATAAAAGAATCCGTAATGAAAAAAAAGCTATTATGGATATGTCATCACAAAGAAAAACCCTTGCGCCTAACCTCAAGGGATACAGGGTACAAAGCAAACCCAAATGTATAAAAGAAAATGAAAATTGAATTATTTTTAAATAACCACTCGCACACATATCTCATAATATTGTATTTCTTTCTTTGTGTAAACATTAACATATAAGGGACAATGGCAAATTTCCATACATTGATTTATCCCATTGCAAATTGTAGCGTCTATAAATGAAAAAATAATGTTTGATTCTGCGTTTCTTTCTTAACAACTCTGTTTTAAAAATCTTAATTTTTTTAGGTCCTGTACCGTTGTCTTACATATTTCACTTTTTACTTATTATTAGTTATGTTAGTAATACCAATACGTACTAGATCGCAGGAGCCCGAGAAAAAATTAGGAATATTTGAACCCGCAACAAATTTAATCATAAAAAATGGAATAAATTCCAATTTCTTGATTTGGCATCTATATCATTTTGTTGGTAATTGTGTTGTGTGTTAGAAATGTCCTGAAACTGCGTACCGGAGTTTGGAGTAATTACTCAAAGGCTTTAGGTATGGAATGTTGCCGAACCTATGTTTTGGCGCCCAGGTCTTTATGAAAAGGGTTTAATTGTCAATTTCGTGTTTTATATTTCATGAAATAAAATGAAATGAAGATATTTTTAATTAAAATAGAAATATAAAAAATACTGGCGAATTAATAGCCCTCTAGTTTTACATGTGAATAAAAAAGACGTTTTGAAAATCACCAATAAAATCTACCAAAGGTCAGATATATTTAAAGCCAGTCCTTTTGGCATAGAGTTTGAATTTGTTTTCACCATACACGTGCAAGTAAATTACATTTGATTGCCATAATCTTCTTACAGACTCAATCATATATTATGTTGTATTATAAGGAAAAATAACTCTTTTTCTATTTATAACATTGACTTAAAAATAACTTGAGCTTTTAAAAAGTTTATCAACTCATTTTGATTATAAATACTTATAAAAAGTATAAAAATACAAAAATGTAAAAAAGTTAAGGAATTTCTTTAATAGTTGAAAAGCAAGTTTGCTTTTCAACTTTTTATCTTTTATTTTTAGTCTGTTTGCATTTACCTATTTTTATTTCTTTTAATATTTTTCCTTGGTTCGAATGAATAATAATTACGTATTTATTTAGCTGACTAACGAGCTTTTATTATTACTAACACTTTGTCTTTAGTCTTAAGTACGTATTAATGTTAAGTAAGTAATTATTAATCAATTATCCTAACGCAATTTCCCAGCAGATATAACTTATATATTATGTGCTTTATGTACGAATATGTTATGATTAAGTGGACATATCGTTAGTACAGGACCTTTTGTGAACTATCTGATATTGTTACATTGGACTCAAGACATATTGTCTTAAATATATATAAATAATATGTGATTGAAAATGAATACACTATTATTATTTACGTTAAGTTATTATGAATTATAAATACAAAACTTTATAAAGATTATAAAGCTTCCAGTACATATAGGTACGTACAATCATATATTTAATTTAATATAACTATACTGTGTAAAATTGTATGTCAAATTCATTGTTTTTAATTTATGTATCGCCATTACTATGTCGTTATGTCAGAAACACATATAAAGTGGCAATAAGTAATTTATATATGTAACAATGAGAAACGTGTCGGTCGATACGCGACGATATTACATGCAGAGGCCCGAACGACTTGAATAATTTCGTATAAAGTTTCCGGGAAAAATACTTAGTGACTTTTTTTAATTTAAAAGAGTCTTAATTTAAGAGAAGAAGGGACATAGTATGTTTAGAACTATGAAATTCCTTTTAAAGTTAATTCGATAATATATTGTAAGTTTAAACTTTTAATAAACTTTAAGTTAAATTGGTGTTTTTAATGTTATATTAATGTTTGTAATTAAAATGGAATGGAATAATTTAAAGTTTGAAAACTATTTTTAAATAAAAAACTCAAATGTTGATTTGGTATTTGTGCAACTTTAAAATTTAAATTAAGATACGAGTAATGAAATAGTTGACGGAAGTGCTTACCTTAGTCACGTTGTGGATGGGTTGTTGGTTTGACGAGGGTTGATGCGATGTGCCGCTGAAGGTTTCGCGGCGAGCTTATATATCTGTTGCGCTGGGCGGATTGGGCGGACACCCCGCCCTCTGCTAGCAGCCTGCATCTGTGTACAGTCAACAAATAAATCATAGATTTACATATTCAGAGGTATGGACAAAAGATCAGGAGATATTATTGAAAGTATTTTTTTTATATTTCAATTATTCAAGCTGCTCTTGTAATAGTGATGTGATATGACGGAAATGCAAAGCTTTTCGTAGTTTCTAAGAGACCTAGTATTAATTAAATGCAAGAGGTGGCTTTGCTGGATTGCAAGCTATGAAAGAAATAAAAACTACCTATGTAAATCAACTAGCCAAATATTTAATATTTACCAAAATCAGGGTTCATGCTGTTTTGGCGTTGGTAAATTAGTTGGTAAAACTTGTGTAAGATGTGCCACATAAATTAGTCAATATTTTGCTGTATTTAGCAACACAAGAGCTTATTTATCTTTGGATACATACTATCCCTATACAATTCTCTCAAAACCAGAACAGCGTAGGCACTAATAGATGAAAATTAAATATCCAATTCTTAGGTTAGGCCCTCTTTAATGGAGACATTGAAAATTCATTTAACCTTTTTTTAACTTTATATGCCGACCCTACCTCGGATTAACGTACACGTTCAATCATAATATCTAATGATAACGTATCATGCTTTTATGTATCTTTTAAAATAAATAGATATGTATACAGATAATATACGTGATTTTTTTTATAAAAATTGCGAGAATTCTAAATTTAAAAACCCTATTTTTTATTTTGAGTGTTCTAATCGTAATAAAATGACATTGATTTTATCTCAGACAATGAATGGCGTTTTGGTTACTTTATTGCCTTAAGTATGCTGGGGGGCAATTGCGTAAAATATGTTAAACACTTAAAAACTTTTCGTTTAAAGTTAACATCTTATTTAAAGTTGAACGGTTGAAAATTGTAAATTTTAAACGTGTTTAAATAAGCATCATCAACAGTGGTCATTCAAATATACTTACTTTACAAATAGAATAGTACACTCCTCCTAGGCTACTTCTATACAAAAATAAATGTAAATTATATTTTTATTGTATATAATTGTATATTTGTATGTATAATGAAAAAATAATGAGGCCCGCTGAGTTTGTTTCGCCGGTTCTTCTCAGGACAGGGCTAGGTTTGAACCGGTGGTAGACGACATTTTTGACGTTCAAAGAGCAATTTTATAAATTCCATTTTGAATAAAAATATTTTGATTTTGATTTTGAAATAATACTTATAATAAATAGTAAGTAGCCGGCACGGCGGGCTATGGAGGTGGAAGGACAAAGGAGGGCAACGCATCTGTTTAAACTCTATGCGTATAAGCATAATATGACCCTATACGCTTAAAAAATGATATATGGATGTATATAATTTTTTCGTCAATTATTTAATTAAAAATTCTACAGCTAATTCATTATATTAAGTTATTATTAATAATATCCTTAAAAGGACAAGTTACGATGTGCTTATTTGTAAAACACCAGCGAGCTTACAGATCTAGCTATCTGAAAGCTCGCTGGCTCTACCTTTAACAACAACATTTGTTCTACGACTTTTCATAATTAGCTATTTTTTTTTAATACAAAAATAAATATGACTAACATTTCTCGTCGTAGCGTTATAAGTGCATCGCGTAACTACGTGATAAAATCAACAAATCCTTGCACAGCTGTCCACATGCGCGCTCCACGCGAGACTTATTACTACAGTACACTATAAACTTAAAATAATGATTCAAATTAATTTATAGCTAAGTCAAAACTCGCAGAACAATTAAAGTTGTTGTAAAAATTTTAAAACCTGAGAGCTTGCTGGCGTTTTACAAATAATCCTGTATATTTAAGGTAACGCAATATTACCTACTATAATACAGCTGATGACTGTTATTTTATTCTTAACGACGGAATAATAATCGCTTCATGCTCATCTTAACAGCGCTTATTACAACAATACATCAAAGGGGTACCACTTTGATGTATTGTTGTAATAAGTATATTATAGTATATATTATAACACCATCTATATTACATGTAAGTATATATAACACCATGTATATTACATGTAAGTAAATATAACACCATGTATATTACAAACATGTTATACTTACATACATTACATCCATATAACAGAAATAATCATGTACCACAAATTACAACTTGCTACGATTAATTAGTTCTTTTTAACAACATTATTTTTATAATATAGACACTGATTACCTACTACATACATATACTTCACTCCCACACAAAAGCGAAAATATTTACGCTATAATTAGCTACAAAATCTTAATAATATTGGCTGTTGTAGAAGGGGCAAACGAGCAATCAGAGCCATTTTCGTAGAGATGCATTGCCTCTCTTACTCTTCGTTGAGCCGGCTACTTATACACCGCACGAAACGCGACAGCACAGCTGTCACTTGTAGTCCTCTTGCTTGCACTACACGCCGGTGTAGTGCAAGCAAGAGGAACTTCCCCAGTTGTTCCGGCCCAATTCTTCCTCCTCCAACATATTGCTAAATAAAAAAAGAAAATATACACATACTTTACCCTTTACAAAAGCAAAATTGTCTATGCTATACAAAATTTTAATAATAATAGCAGCTGTTCGCAGCGAAGAGAAATGTGTGATAAGGGCGCATTCAAAGATATTGCTTGCATGTGTGACCAACGGCCAATTGCGTATCGAACCACGCCACTAAGGGTTGTTCTCTGATGATTTTAATAATCTACATAGGATGTTAAACTTGACAAAACCTCAACACTACACGGATTATCTATGCTCAAACAAGCTTAAAACTTCTTCAACGGTTTTTACCGCGGTTTACTTTACATGCCCGACGTTTCTTTAAAACAAAAAATAGATGAAAGATTGTTGCAAAATAAAAAGCAATAGAATACATAGGAAACCAATAAAAAAAAGCCTGACGTTTCAAAAGCTATATAATAACCACGGTCACGGGTGGACTGCGATGACAACTGTCCTGTTGTCACAACTCATTAAAAATATCCAAAGAATTTTGCGTTCAACAGAACAACTAGATAATTAAAATCTTCGGGTAAAGAAATACACATAACTGTTATTCAGATTGCCTTCCCTCCTGCCCTCCATGGGCCACCAGCTACTTAGGCACCGCATACCGTATAGTTTAACATTTTTTATAGTTAAAGTGAAAACGTACTCAATACTCAATTAGTAAGAGGTACTGCCACTCTGCTTCCTTGCATGCAGCTGAATTGGACCGGCACGACGGGGGAAATACTTTCGCTTATACGATACCGCCTCAAAATGACAGTTGTGATGTCGCGTTTATTGCAATGTAACTAGCCGATGGCCCATGGAGAGGGGAGAAGAAAGAAGGGAAAGACATCTACATAACCGCTATCTCTATAGCCATGTGTGTCGGTAGTCATGAATGAATATGGCTTCGACTTGCTCGCTCCTTATACGATAAAAATAAATCCCCTATATTTATTTTATCCTCCTAAAGATTACACTTTTACCTAAATCTAAAATTTTCAGGAACTACAATTGAACAAACACTCACAGGGCGGGTGAACTTATATTCCAACCGTGGAGCGAATGATTGAAATTTAATTTGAAGTATATGGTATGCCCTCTAAACTTTGCACCACTGAAATATGTTTTACAATTACACTTACAAAACTTATGCACCCGTCACAAGGTTAATACTATAGTGCCTTAAGTTTTACCACGATGTCAAGAACACAATTAATGTAAATTTAATTTAATTTTAGTTCTATTCTATTCTAAATAAAGTATCTTGTACTGGCTTGCTGACTCCGATCAATGCGCAGCCAAAATTACTAAGCCAGTCAAGCTGAATTTGGTATATAGGTAGTTTCTATGACCTCGGCAAGCTAAGAAAGGTGGTAAATGCAACCACGAGTCTGCTTGTGCTAAAGTAATGTCCTTTCCTGACTTACCTGACTAGGTGTTCGCACATTACAACGGGTCCGCTCCTACTCGACTCGACATATAGCATTCAATTGCAAGCTTTACGTTGTTTCTTAAGAGTGAATTAGTCAACTTTCTACGTTGTTAATAGATTGACAACGCGTGGTTGACTAATTCTACAAGTTGAGTTGGAGTGGAGTCGGCGTCGAGTCGGTATAATGTGCGAACACCTTAAAGACCCTATCCAACCCTGCAGGAGATAACTATTGGATCCATTACGATAGCTTACACGACCCTGGCGTAAAGTGACAGCTGTGATGTCGCCGTAAGTGTGTAAGTATTCGGTGGCCCATTTCTTTAAAAAAAGCGTAACATGTGCGTGAATTACGCGGATATAAGAGCGGGTTTCCCCAGTATTTAATAAGGATTTTGGTAATGCTTCAACAAGTTCTTTTGGGATTGGGGAGCATTTTCATTACTTGCATATGTATGTAAATTTTATAGCATACTGAAGCGTAAACGGCTAAAAGAAAATCAGCGTTAGATTCATGTTGACTATACATTTTTGCCCACCTCAATAGAAAACTAGCATGATGTGCTGATGTTCTATTACCATAAGTTCACCAGTAAGGGGAAGAAGAATGGGAAAAGGGAAGGTGAACCTGAAGACCAGTGTTAGGACAATAAGCTCTGACTATAATTGAGATCCCAATTTTTGTGATACAATATCGCTAACAGAATGTGTGTTTTAGCAAATAAAGGTATTATTTATTTATTATTTAAATAGGGTTCTATGTAATTTGTATATAAAGTAATTTTACGGTGCTCGGTTTTAGAATTATTCCATTAATATATAATTTGTTTCTATTTCTGTTAGTTAATTCATTTATTTTCTTTTGATCGCATAAAACAAATCGTCCTTTACGCACTCCTTTAAAGATTTATTCCATTTAAATTGAATTGCTTAATTAATTTACCAATTATCTTCTATAATTCAAATCCGACTGGTATATTCTATTAATCGACGAACGCCGGTTGCACGCACGAAAAAGTATGCTACATCTCACATTCCGCGTGCAAGCGAGAGAGCAGAATAAGTAATAGAGAGGCACGACGCCCTACATGTGGCATGTGACTCATGACTCTCTAGTCTCTATTATCCCACTAATATTACAAATTTGAATGTGAGTTTGTTACGCTGTCACGTCAAAACTGCTCAACCGATCATCAGGAAACTTTGTACACGTATTTCTTGAGACATTAGAAGGATACTTTTTATTTATGTGTTATTAAACATTTTTTTGGTTCAAAAAAAATTATTGAAGCATTTATTGGAATTCTATTTGAATATACTGTTCATTGATATTTAATGAAGGATTTCAACGCGAGCGAAGCCGTGGGGTAAAGCTAGTCTATAATGTTTTCTTATGGCGTTTTCACGTAAAATCATCGTCCGTAACCGACTTTACAAACAACCATTTTTAAATTAACCTCAAACGCTTATTACAATTCCTAATTGCTGTACCTTCATGTATTTTGGTTAAAACGTTTAAACATGTTTTTTTATTATTATGAGATACTTACTTAGATAAGGTTCGTTGTTTTTCATGGTTTTTATTGTGGGTAACGGCTTTTTAGGATTCTACAATACTAGATGCTTATGTAAAACTTTTAGGTCGTTCGTAATTACAAATTTTAATATCGGTACTAGTTGCGCGCTGCGGTTTCACCCGCATAAGTTTGGACCCCGTGGAAATATCGAAGTAAGGATTCATAACTAATTCCTAAATGGTTCTTGTAATAATCTACACGAACAGATAGTAGTTATCAGTGGACTTAGTTATATGATAGTCCCTGGACAATTGTTGTTGTCGAACTCGCCGTACAACTTGTAATATATAGAACACTAGCTGCGCTCCGCGGTTTCTCTCGCGTAAGTTTAGATCCCGAGGATATCTTGAGGCGAAAAATAGATATTGGCCGATTCTTGGACCTACCCGATACGCACACAATTTAATGAGAATAGGTCGAGCCGTACCGGAGGTGTATGGTAACTAACATTGTGACACGAGAATTTTATATATACAGGGTAATTTTTGGTCACCGGCCAAATTTTCATTTTTCAAAAAAATATATTCGATTTATGAAATAAAAAAGAATAAAAAAATAATTAGATAAAATTACTTTGTCCCATGTTGTAAAACATATTTCTTGGTCACCACGTGCATCACACTCGCAACTCACGATAGGCCGACGTCACTGACCTTGAAGTCGATACATTTCGTATAAGAACAACAATCGATGTAATTATAAGGACCGTTTCAAATCGATTTTTATTTAACAAAATATTACAATTAGACGATAAAATTTAAAACACACCCTCGGAATGATGTTTACTTCCTTATTTTAAAATTTGACCGATGACCAAAAAATAACCCTGTATATAGAGAATGTCTTTAGTGTGGTTTGTACTTTGTAGTTGTGTGTGTGTTTACAAAACTACAGAAATACAACTGTGACAGAGATTATTGAGAAGAACTCTTTTTGTTTAAGAGTATCCAATAATTTACTTACTGGAGCTTACGCCCATTGGAGGCCTATTGGGGTGAAGGAGGAAAGGACAGCAACACATGCCTAACCATCATGCGGATGTCTATGGGCGTCGGGAGTCATCAAAAGGCTCCAACTGCTTCTTTGCGCCATTTTGCTATAAAGTAGAGTAAAATCGTGAGAAACAATCGCGCGTAACATCAGCGCAACGCTATGACGCTTATGTCGCTTGCGTCCACCGCAACTGTCAAAGTCATATTTGTTCAGGTAAACTCAAGTAGCGCATTGGAGCTGGCGCATGTTTTTTCTTTCGCCATCGCCAGCGCAGTACAAATACAGCGCCCACAGCTTCAGCGAATTGTTTGCTTGGAAAATAAAAAACGGCCAGAGGCGTACAGTTTAAATACCGGCCACGTGTGTGTTTGTATTACTCGTGAAACTAGACTCGCATGCGGGATAGACTAGGTAGTGATCAGTTCATGGCTTGTAATATAACTAGTTTTTGCGATTTTATCTATTTTAGACGTTTCAGAAGCTTTACAGCAACAATGGTCTCTGGTGGACTGTCACTTTGTAAGAGGTAGTGCCACACTGCATGCTTGCATGCAGTCGAATTGGGCCGGCACGACCGGGGAGGTACCTCTCGCTTACACAAGACCTGCGTAGTGACAGCTGTGCTGTCGCGTTTCGTGCGGTGTGTAAGTAGCCGGTGGCTCATGGAGGTGGGAGGAGAAAGGAGGGCAGCGCATCTGTATAGCCTCGATGCGGATGTCTGTGAGCGTAGGTAGTAATGAAAATGGTCCGACTGCTCGTTTGCCCTCCTATACCATAAAAAAAAATGACAGATCTCCTGATGTGCTCCTCATCTCTCAAGATCATCCTGATCAAATTAAGTTGTTAAACTGCACATATTTATCGTGAATTCATTAGCTATCTTTGTGGCGCATCGTTATAATCATTTTTTTACATTAGCTGAACCCTGCAGTTTCACACTCGTAAGTTTTTTTCTGTGAAAAATCCAAATTGAATATATTTATGGCCGATCGAATATAAAAAGAAAATTTGTTAAAAACTGCCCTTCCCGTCTCCCCTAGGATTTAATTCATTCCCTTCTCAAAAGCTTCGGACATTGCGTTTTCGTAAGACATTTCGGAACAATTGTTAACATTACACCAAAAAAAAATCTTTTTTAAATAATGGCGCGACTGAAAGAAATTAAAAAACATCAAATTTTTTTTATGATATAGGAGGGCAAACGAGCAGCCGGAGCCATTTTCATGACTACCGACGCCCACAAACATCCGCATAGAGGCTATACAGATGCGCTGCCTTCCTTTCTCCTCCCACCTCCATGGGCCAATTAATTTAAAATAGAAAAGAGTGCTGGGCACTTCTGCCCTCCTATACCATGACCAAGAGATAAACATAATCAAAAATCAATTGTAACGCCTCAAGGCTGTAAGATACAATAAATAATTTTGGTGTTAATTGATTATAAACATAATAAAATTACCTGAAGATAAACAATTATAAATTTTCTGGTACTTTTAACAAGTTATGACGTCAGGACATCTGTCATCTCAGTCCAGCCGTAACTGAAGTTGCTGTAAAGCTGATTTGGTACAATTAGGGCCACTTGCACAAAACAGAGTAAACATTTAACTTAGATAACTAAATCAACGTGAATCGTCCTTGATTAGTTATTTAACTCCGAGTTAAATGTTTAACTCTGATTCGTGGAAGTGGCCACTAAAGGTTATTTAAGAATGTGTTAATCCATAATAATATTATAAATGAAAAAGTGTTTGTTTGTCCTTCTGTCACATCAAATCGGATCAACGGATCAATGTGATATTTAGTATAGAGATAGCTAAGGAACTAAAGAGTAAAGAGTGTCACCAGCTCGAAATATGTACAATTTTTTTTTATCACGTGCGCAAAGCCGCGGGCAACAGCTTGTATTTTAATATACCTGTTATGATTTGAAATACTTTTAAATAAATTGACACACTTCGCGTCGCACACAATGCACAAGCTCATGTAATACACAAATTGATTACTTTTGTGGACAAAATGTCAACACGGTTTGATGTATTGACGTTAACAGCCAAACTGTATTCAAAGCCAAATGGATTTTTTTTATTTCGATCGACAAGCAATTACTGGGCTATATAAAATAAACCAGCATCAAGACACAGTATAGAAACTAAGCCTATTTGATAAAATAAACCTACGTTACTACTATTTATAAATATTTACACTGTGGTCAAGAGCTACGAATAGAGTTTGTAACCGTTGCTACGCTGCTTGTTACGCTGCTACGATTTTACGTAGCACCGTAGACTTCTTTTATGGATTTTGATATATTCGTTAAACAGATAAATTAAATGTCCTACTTTAAAATTGAATGATTTCTCATGCTACAGTTGGTTCCGAATCAACATTATAAGGAATTGTATTAGCTTATAACATATTACGTTACTAGACGCGTAAATTACGATCCCGTGGATAATAGAAAATCATCCCATGCTATCCAATAGGAACATCTTTTCGGGATAAAAACTAATCCTATATGTTAATCCATGTTACCCTCTATGTGTGTGCCAAATTTCATTAAAATCGATTAAGTAGTTTTTGCGTGAAGGAGTAGCAAAAAAACAAGCAAACAAACAAACTTTCGCATTTACAATATTAGTAAGATTATGTTATATAATGAAAGAGCGACTACAAATAAATATAGATTAAGTAACTACATAAAATGTTCTTTGAAGTATAATAGTGTATATCTATTCATCTATATCTATATCTATACTATATAATAAATCTGTAGAAGGGTCAATTCTGTACATTGAAAATATTGAAAAAATAAATAGCAGGGGGTGTTACTGGGTCGATACCAAACCCAAATATGCGATTAAAAAGTTTTTGTCTGTCTGTCTGTATGTATGTTCAGGCATCACGTGAAAACTAACGGTTTGATTTCGATGAAACTTGGTATAATTATACCTTATTATCTTGGGCATAAAATGGGATACATTTTATCCTGGAAAAATACGTAGAAAAAAATAAATCCATCCATGCGAAGACCGACATCCGCGCGGACGGAGTCGCGGGCGGAAGCTAGTGGTGAATAAAATTTACTTTTAGTAAACATGAAACACCTAGGTGAATTAGCGCAGGTGAATTAGGTGTACTACGGGCAAAATAAATGTATTCTTTAAATATAAAAAACAGTCTACCTACCTACCTATGGGCTTCATACTTTCGATTAGTAAGGAATTTCTTATTTCTATCATTATCTATTTGAGGCGTTACACTATTAGCTTTAGTAGATGGAGACAAAATTAGAATATAATATAATCCTACTATAATCCTACTAATATTATAAATGCGAAAGTTTGTAAGAATGTTTGTTACTCTTTCACACAAAAACTACTGAACGGATTTTCATGAAACTTTACAGTAATATAGCTTTCATATCAGAATAACTTAAGTTAAAATTTATAGGGATTTTTGAAGTCCGAAATCCACGCGGGCGAAGCCGCGGGCGGAAGCTAGTTCCTAATAAACGTCTTCTATTTTATTCTATTATATAATAAATTTGAATGTAAGTTTGTTTGTTACGCTTTCACGCCAAGACCATGCAACCGATCATGATAAATCTTTATACACATACGAGTATTCTTAGAGGTATTAGTAAGGACATAAAATATTTTTAAGTAAAAAAACAAATAACGTACGCTAGCAAAACCGCGGGTAGAAGCTAGTATTCTATATATTACAAGATGTACGGCGAGTTCGACAACAACAACTGTCCAGGGACTATCATACAAGTTTACTGATAACTACTAGATAGTTGTTCGTGTAAATTATTACATGAACAACCATCTAGGAATGTGAATCCATACTAATATATAAATGTGGATGTGAGTTTGTTTGTTACGGTTTCACACCAAAACTACTCAACACACACATATTCTTAGAGGTTTTATAAAAGATATAGGATACTTTTTGTTGCAATACAAAAATGATGCAAGCGCTGCGAATAAAAGCTAATAATAACATTAAATAAATTTAATACATTATTAATTATTATTATACGCTATTTATTATTCATATAAATCAGTTTTTGGCGTTTTTTGGCTCTTATATCACACCTTGTAAATGAGCAATTCTTTAGCACGTTCAGCCGTTTTGATCAATTTTCATGTCAAAAATTGCTTTAAAAATAAAATAAATCCACTATTTTAAGACAAACATTAGCTAAACATAAAAAATGTAATTTTTCACTCAGTAATAATTTTATAGGAGAGTTAACAGCGATCGAGTAATCGAGCGTATCGAGACCGTAACGGTTTACCGCGCTTACGTTGCTTATATTTCTGTTACAACGAGTAAATTTTTGTCGCGTGTCAGAGCTGATTTTCACGGGTTTCTTTTATTTTTTTTTAATTTAAAATACTATGAAAATCATACTTTATTAAACTATGCATGCATCTCCTTATCAGTCGATTCGTATGAGTATTGAACCAACCGGAGCTACCAACTTGAAAACACAAGAGAGGATTATAAGCTAGTGTGAGGCATTATTTTTGTGTGCGTATTTAATATCGTTATATTACACACACATTACTACATTATTATGTAGCCAAATTGCATTACGTGTTTAGCGGGTCGCTTCCGTCTCGCCCTCGAATTTGACAGACTCTGGTGTTACTGGCGTTTGCGTTCGCGTCGTCTGCGTTTGGATTTTACTCCAAGCTCGATTCGGTTTTAATAATACATTGGGCGATCACTAGCTGTAACGTCTTTCGTTTCAATCGCGTTAAATCTTTTATTCGAACTGCTCTTAGATGATCAAAGATGTTCGTGTGAATCATAAGTTTACAGGCTTGTCGACTTGAAACAACGACGTATTAATAATTCCTTTGAATGAGAAAACCTTTTAGCTGACGAATATGAATGTAGTTTTCAGTTTATTTTAAAAAATCTTATTTAGTTCTTTACTTTTAGGTAGCAGAGGATATCTGTACATCATCAGCAGACAGAGCAAACATTTTACAAACTACTTTGATTTTTAGGAATTTTAAGATTCTAAAAACGATACTAATGCTAAAGCTTACTTATATAATAAAAATTTTAATAGTATTTCATAGTTAGTAATAAAAACATTAGGGAAAATAATTATATTATATTTTGTCTGTTATATAATCCTATTAATATTATTAGTGCGAAAGTTTGTATGTTTGTTTGTTTGTTATTTCTTCACGCAAAAACTACTAAATCGATTTTCATGAAATTTGACACACACGTAGAGAATAATTTGGATTATACATAGGATAGTTTTATCTCGAAAAAATGTTCCTGTGGGATTTTATGGGATGAATTTCCACGGGATCGAAATTTACGCAGGCGAACCGCGGGGCGCAGCTAGTATGTTATATTGAGTAAATGGTCTATTTGAGGGGGAAGGAAAGCAACATATCTGCGTAACGAATATATGGATTTTTATTAAAGGGCTTCGTGCAATACGTTTGCCTCTTTACGCTTTAAAAAGGAGTCCGAGGGATTGCCGATAGAACTGAAAACTTTAAATTATCTTAGATTCTACGTATAGCATGTTTGCTGACCCGAACTCACAATATTCCCTGGCTTACCTGGCTGCGGAAGTTTTCACTTCAAAAAAACTTAAACACCCCACAAGTAGGAAGACTCAAGTTAAATATAAGTCAAGAACTTAATCATTAAGTTAAAGGTCGCATTTAATTTTACACGTTTCAAATTGGAACCTTTCAGCGGCGGTAAATATTTGATTTCCTCAATACTACATAATGAATTCCACCCAGAACCGGATAAGAAGTTGTAAAGGATCTTATAACAGGCTGCGGTGTTGTGTATCTGGCTTAGATTGTAAATATTATAGATGCACGATTCAATGGAGAAAATAATCACAGTGTTGTCGTCACTTGATTCAATACGTAATAGATAGATATACATGTAAGTAAAGATATACATGTAAACCTACCTATTGTATTTTTCTTTTCTATTCTAAGCCTTAATTTCAACGCATAAAGTTCTATTTATAAACTATTAAAAGCGCAAAAGCTAACTACAATCTTAGGAAACTCAACCTTAAATACACAATTAATGATCCAATTCTTTGAGGTCTTCATAGTAAAACTTACATGATACCGGTAAAGGGACAGCTGTGTTGTCGCGTTTCATGTGGAGTATAAGTATTCGCTGCCCTCGGAAAGGAAGGACGAAATAGGGCGTCGTATCTGTATTAAATCTCTATGCGAATGTCTATGGGCGTCGATAGTCTTGAAAATGGCTCCTGCTTATCTGCCTCCTATAAAAAAGAGTCAATATTACATTGTAGCGAATGATTTCATTTCAAATTGTGCTCTCATTTAACGAGGCACTTTAGAGACTTGTATGTTGTATCTATATATTTAATATCTAAGGTACCCGAGGTACAATACAAATTGGATATTCTAACCCGAAGCCCGCAAGCGACAGATCAAATGCAATAAACAGTTTTTATTTTTCCGCCTTCAAATCAGGATGCACTTTAGTTAGTCAAGTGAATTTTATGGATGGTATAAAGCAGACAAGTGCAGTGTCTATAATAATAAAAATCAGCCAAGTTCTTTTTGGACTAACTATATGTATTATTAGTTCACTAAGTTTTTTTAAAATATAGGAGATCAAACGAGCAGCCGCAGCAATTTTCATGGCTACCGACGCCCATAGACATCCGCATAGAGATTGTACAGATTGCGTTGCCCTCCTTCTTTCTCCCCCTACGTGCGCCACCGGCTACTTGCACACCGCACGATACGCGACAGCTCAACTTCACGCCGGTGTCGTACGCGCGAGAGGTACCTCCCCGGTCGTGTCGTGCATGCAGCGTGGCACTACGTCTTACGTTCTTGTTACTTCTTGTTTCTTTTGCTCAAATAAACTTATATTTACCATACGAGGTTGAGGTCAGTTGATAACAAAGCAGCTAATATATAACTTGCAAGGTTAAGCTATGCGAGACTGGAATGCTATTTGAAGTCCTCTGCTAAGTGAAGTATTTGGAAACTTGCTTCTGACGTCAGGCAGAAGTTTACTTAGAACGTGGGGGTGTTTATTTAGGAATTATAGACCTCATCTCGTGTGCAGCGTGTTTTTTTATGGTATAGGGGGGCAAACGAACAGCCGGAGCAATTTTTATGACTACCGACGCCCATAGACAGATTAAAATGGTCACACATAAAATACATAAATAATTCATTTATTTTCCTCCATTAATTACAGGGACATACTGGCTAAGAAAATGGCAAATACAAAGAGAATATTTGAAGAAGACTGGAGCCTAAAGTAGATTAAGATCTTAAGCTCCGGGCGTCCTGAAAACGTACATTTTATACATATTACAGAATATACGGTGTGAAGTGTGTATTTTATTTTATTTTTTTTTCTTTTTTTTGTGCGTTAAAGATATCGTTTATTTCATGAAACATTCAAGTATGTATTTTTAAGCTATATTGTTTTTTTTTTGTTTTGTTGCATATAAGTATTTTACATATATTATGATAGGAAAGAGACTGGTTACCCACAACACAGGGAATCCTAGTGTGGGGACCAGGGTATAATTTGTATACATAATATTTTTATATCTCTTGGTAACAATAAAATTTTTTTGATTTTTTTTCTTTTTTGGATACTCCGAGAAGATTTAGTAATAGGTAGCGCTCCACTGCATGCTTGCATGCAGCCGAATTGGGCAAGAACGACCGGGGAGGTACCTCTAGCGCACACGACACCTGTGTAAAGTGACAGCCGTGCTGTCGCGTTTCGTGCAGTGTGTTTTATGTGTGTGTGTGCAATAGCCGGTGGCCCAAGTAGGTGAGAGGAGGAAGGGGCGCAACGCATCTGTTTATCTCTATGCCGATGTCTATGAGCGTCATACTCATGAAAATGGCTCCGATTGCTCGTTTGCCATACCATAAAAAGCCCCACTAGCTCAATGCACGTTTTTTCTTACAAACCTGAGCTTATTTGGTAGAAGCGAAGCTAGAATTTCTTGATTCGCTTTATTATGAACGCTCGTCGGGTGACGCGACTAGTTTCGCGATTGAAAGGACGACCGGCCCATTTATAATAGATAATTTAAATCTATTATAAATGGCTCGGCTTTGGCATTATAATAGATAATTTTATTATAATAGATATTGGTTGGTAGATACGAATGGTTTTGGCATTATAATAGATAGCACGAATACAAGAGATAGACTATTATTGTCTTATTATATAAGTGGAGCTCTCCTCCCCCAACAGTGACGTCACATCCGCTACAGGGCTGCGTCGCGCCGAGTCGTAACGGAACAACGCATTTTAGCCAACATTTGTCTCAGGACATGTCGCGGGGAATGTCACAAGAGTTCTACGTGTCGCGGGAAATGTCACGAGAGTTCTATATGTCGCGGGAAATGTTACGAGACTTTTACGTGTCCTGTAACATGTCCCCCTTTTTTTTTAACGTGTGGAAACCCCCTCGGGTACCATCTCATATTCGGGGTCAGAAGAAAGAGATGGTTATGTCGGACTCGAACACACGATATTCCGTCGTCTTGTCGTTGTGATATGGCCCAGGTATGCCCTAGGGATCCTTCCCTGGACCCTTATCAGACTATGACCACCTGTTCCCAGTAGGTGGTCTCTACGAAAGCTGCCGTGAACCTAGACCGCTACGGTTGATAAGGCGAGTATGAAGTGCATCCCGGCTACCTTCGGTCTTCTCTGCTAGGTATCTGCTAGGGTGCTGGAGGCCCCAACCAGCGCCCCACGAAAGCGCTCATGGAGGTTGGAGATCATTGGAGACCCGCCGACGCCCCGTGCGTCTTCTTCGACATTGTAGAGACCTAGCTCTCTCACGCATTCATGCAACATGTCCCCTAGTGAATAAACAGCACTTGCACTGTAGCTCTGACATTGCAGGCACCTATCACTTCGTCTGTTGTCCGTAGATGTGACGAAACATCGTGTGTAAGCGCACTCACATGGCGTATCATTAGAAGTAGACTTAGAATACGACGCTCTAATGAATTCCAAACGAGTTGAAGATTTAAGTGTCACTTAATATACAATTTTCATACGTAATATTGTACGATAATTATTTATTTGTCACATTCTCTTTTAGATAGTATAGATAGTTTTTCATGGTTGATTTATCTACCATGTGTAAAAAAACTTTATTCAAGAAATTACATTGTTATAGTACTTAAACTAATACAAATTTACGATGAATACATATACAGACAAAAAAAAGAAATAATAAATAATATTACACTGAAAACACTTATTCTATTTAACAATCGTAGCTCAGTGATCGAAATCACAACACAAACATAAAACTATTAATAAAAGTAAGAGGTAGTACCACACTGAATGCTTGCATGCAGTCGAATTGGGTCGGCACGACCGGGGAGGTACCTCTCGCTTACACGAGACCGGCGCAAAGTGACAGTTGTGCTGTCGCGTTTTGTGCGGTGTGTAAGTAGCCGGTGGCCCATGGAGGTGGGAGGAGGAAGGAGGGCAGCGCATCTGTATAGCCTCTATGCGGATGTTTGTGGGCGTCAGTAGTCATGAAAATGGCTCCGACTGCTCGTTTGCCCTCCTATACCATAAAAAAAAAAGACAGAGGTTTTCTAATATTCTAGGGATTCGTCCTTAATTTCGTTTTTCTCTATTTTTACGTACGTTCCTAATAACTACGTGTTTTAATATTTGCCTCACGATCTCTTGATAATTAAGAAGTCGTCTTCGCGTTATGATAATGGTGATGACTGACAAGTTAAATGTTGAGAGGAAAATATCAGACGCTGTAGGTCTGTTATTAAAGACGTTTCACCCACACAGGCACACATTCCGTATCGCGGTTGTGGGATTTCAACTCGGTAAATGAAACTTAGAATCGGGGAAAAAGATTAAAGCTGGTAATAGTTCCGTTTTATATTTAAAAGGTTTCATGTTAGACCCACCGAGTCTGTATAATATTGTGGATTTATTTTATAACTTTTAAGTTTTACGTTTCATTTTTACGATCAAAGTAAAGTAAGTAGCTTATACCGATGCTTTGATCTTTGCTAATAAATAATAAAGTAAAGACATCTTAATAAAATAAAAATGAAATAATACACAAAGTCGTAAGAAAAAAGCGTATTCTTTTCTCAAAGGTCGGCCACGCATTTGATAGACCTCTGTTGTGGCGGATGTCTGAGGGCGTTTATGATCACTTTACATCAGGTGGCCTAACTGCTCGTTTGCCTCCTATGCTATAAAAAATCTTATTTTTTAACTTTTGCATTAGGTTCAATAAATTATTAATTATCTATTATTTATTTTGTATTTTATTTTTACTTAATTCTTATTCTATTATTACTTAATTCTTTACCAAGTTGTTTATGTCAATTTAAACATTTATGTTCTATAATGTCTACGAATCAAGGTTGTATTTTGTTCCATTGTAGCTATAAAGGTTGGCGTGGTCGGTGAAGATGTTAGCACTCACACAACGGTACTAGTAGAACTAAGTGGCTATTCTTTGTTACTTCTTTTTACTTCTTTTTTACGTTGCGTACGGTTTGTAAGAGCCCAATTGCCCATTAAGTACCACCAAAGCGAGATCACTTTTTAGAAATCGAAAATTTCATTTTTTCCCTTTGAAGTTTATTAACTGAAGTAGATATTTTTGTTGATTTACGTATCCATTACGGTAATAAATCTTGTATTTTCCGGTCGTATATTTTGTAACCTGTATTTAATTTCGCTAACGAACGAGGTGTCAAATTAAAAGCTACTGAATACCGACCTCGCTGAGGGGCGGTGGATATTATTAAAAAGATTCGTCCATTTTGATTTATTATTTTTAGGGTAGTAATTAAACGAGTGACTGTAAATTAAAATTTGAGGTATCAGAAATAATGAATTTAGCGTACAGAATTACTAAGTGAGCGACTGACTGCGAGCGACTAGAAATCAATAAAACAGCGACTTACAAACATTAATTTGAGCTGCTTAAAATACAAAATGAGAAACTTCATAATATTTGAGCGACCTAATAATTGTTTGAGTGACAACATTACGTTCTGCATTTTTTTCAAAATTTGGTAAACTATTTAAATATACTGAGCTGCATTTTATCTTAAATGAAGTGTTTTGAATATTAAAACGTATTTTAAAAAAACTTAAATGAGCTGTGTAGGTACTGTGAGCACATTTTTTTTTTTAAATTTGCATATTAAAAAATTATTTGAGCAGTGTTTTGTGTGCAAACATTTTTTTTTTAATTTGATTATGAAAAAACTATTTGAATAATAATAATAATAATAATAATAATAATAAATGAGGCTGGACCGGTTCAGTCGAGGGTGTTCTTGGTGGTACCGTTCCATACGATGAAAATTTCTTCTCCTTCCTCCATGGGCCACCGGCTACTTACACACTGCACGAAACGCGCCAACACAGCTGTCACTTCACGCCGGTCTCGTGTACGCGAGAGGTACTTCCTCGGTCGTGCCGGACAATTCGGCTATTGTAAGGCACTACCTTGGGAAAATGTTTTATTCCCATGGGAAAACGGGTAAACAACTAAACAGCTTGACCGATTGCGTTGAAATTTTATATGGGTATTTCGATG
>LUGF01042341.1:200944-214793 GCA_001625245.1 Calycopis cecrops
CACTATATTTTTTTTTTGTTCAGCCTATGTTGTCACACTGCTGGGCAAAGGCCTCCCCCAAACTTCGCCAACCATCCCGGTCTTTTGACTTCTCCCACCAGCTTATATTATTTAATTTATTTATTTTTATTCAAATTTCAATACCGGTTTACACGGGTGATGTATTTAGTGTAGTTTTAACTACGAAGACCTAATAGGTTCGGAAAAAAATGCCAGTGACATACGGACGGAAGGACAGACATGACGAATCTATAAGGGTTCCGTTTTTTTGGCATTGCAGCTACTGAACCCTAAAAAGAAGTTTTTTTTATTTTTAAGGTAAAGCTTCTTTAGCGGCGCTTTATATTAGGAATGCTCGTCAGTCAAATATTAGGAGTTTATTTTTTTTATTTTTAAAATCTCGTTTCGTGCTAGTCGATAGCCCAGTGAGCGAGATGTTAGCAACGTTTCTGGATGTGCGGATGTTATTGGGTGCTAGTTCGGTCGACTCACATGAACAGGCAGTAGGTGGAGTAGGTGCGCGCGTAGGCGTTGCCGAGCGACTGCAGCAGCTCCGACAGGTTGAGCCACAGGAAGCGGTAGCTGGATATCAGGTTCGCCGTGCACTCTATGTTCACGTCCTACAACAGTAGGTGCTATTACTTACACGAGACCGGCGTAAAGTGACAGCTGTGCTGTCGCGTTTCGTGCGGTGTGTAAGTAGCCGGTGGCCAATGGAGGCAGGAGGAGGAAAGAAGACAATACATCGATATAGTCTCTATGCGGATGTCTATGAGCGTCGGTAATCATGAAAATGGATCCGATTGCTCGTTTGCCTCATGCTTAAAACATCTTAAAAATGACAGTAAACCAAGTTTAACACATTTTATTAACACTAAAACTTCTTAATAGTGCCATTATAATCTATATATCTATACATGTAATAAAACTGTAGAAGACGTCATTCTGTCTGTGTCTTGTGCGGCTTTCACGCAAAAACTACTGGACGAATTTTGATGAAACTTTTTTGAATAGGTATTAGTCCTTGGTAACATTTAGGCTATAATTTATCAATGTACATAGGTAATATTGCAGTCGATATCTCAACTTGAAATACACTATTGTAGGGCAAAATAACGGATTGACAATTCAGCCACATAGATGTTATCATGACAACATGTTATTTTGACAAGACAACGGCTGTCGGGTCTGAGTAATATACGCGTAAACTTAAGACGTCGTTCATATCTCAAAAATTTAAATAAAAAGCAGCCAGGCGCGGGTAGGTATCGAACACCGAGGGTAGCATACCAACGAGAAGCATTACAACTTAGTTAACAAACTGATATTTGCTGAGGCCTGTACAATTTTTTTATGAAACGAACCACATATGGGTTTGTAACGTTGCGGATTTTAATGGACGTCGATAGTCACTCAACCTCGAAGCTCAATGACCGTTGGTAGTCACTAAACTGCTCCTACCTACATCTAGTTTATCCTAGGCTGGAGCCACACGGGCGTAATTTTTTCAGTCGTGAGTCGCAGAATTTCGGCCGGGCCAACACACGGACGTAATTTATTCAGTTACTATTGAGCGTTAGTACGGGGTGTTTGTGTCATCAAGTGCGATGGATCCCCGCCCCTCCCTCGCCCCGACAGAAATTCGGTCGAGTTTGTGCGTGTGAGTCGGCAGACAACTCATTTTGCGTCGTCGTGTGGTACAAACTGCATTTTTGTATGAAACTGAATGCAGCAGAAATTACGCGACAGAAAATACGCGACTCAGAACTCATAAAATTACGCTCGTTTGGCTTCGCCCCTAAACACTGCTGGATTAGTTCATAAGCAAAATAAGCTATTTCATAGAATGATAGAATGAAACCTACGTGGGGGCTATTTTCAAAGGACCGATACTAGTTTAATGATGGATAGAATGCGCAACACTATCATGGAATTCTTGGTTTATCGTTAGCAACTAGTCTTATTAACCCAGCCCTAGTCCTACAAACAAACCGTCGCCTTACCCGTCGAAAGCACTCCGAGAGGCTCTGCGAGGCGAGCTTGATGCCCCTGCAGTTGATGTACCAGAGCGCGCAGTTCATGTTGATCATGGTGATGATGTGGAAGTAGGCGGCGGTGTGGCGCAGCAGGAACCCGTCCAGCAGCGCGCACAGGCTCAGCAGGAAGCAGACGGCCAGGAGCAGGCAGCCTACGCTTATAATGACTATCGTCGTCTTCAAGTTCGGAAACTTCAGATCTTGGCCTGTCACTCTGTAATATCTCACCTGTAGGTAATTAAAAACGAGCCTCTCAGTAAATGAATAACATTTGACACGCGGTGCTATAAAATTTAGATGAAATATACAGGTTTATTTTTCGGTCACAGCCAAATTTCAAAATAAGGAAGTAAACATCATTCCAAGGGTGTGTTTTAAAATTTATCGTCTAATTGTAATATTTTGTTTAATAAAAATCGATTTGAAATGGTCCCTAAAAATACATCAATTTTTGTTCCTACATGAAATATATCAACTTCAAGGTCAATGACGTCGGCCTACCGTGAGTCGCGAGTGTGATGCACGTGGTGACCAAGAAATATGTTTTACAACATGGGACAATGTAATTGTATCGAATTATTTTTTTAATATTTTTTATGTCATAAATCGAATGTATTATTGATTCTGAACCAAACCTTAAAATTTGGCCGGTGACCGAAAAATAACCCTGTATGTGAAGTCAATTTATTTTTAACATAGCAATGTTTTCAAATCACGTAACAATGGCGCGTGTTTTCTCCCGCGTTACCCGTATTACGGACGAAACCAATAGCAAAGTTGGTACTTCATATGTTATTTCGGTACATAAGCTACGTACGACATTGCCAGGTTTCACTAAAATCCTTTTAGATGTTAATCCCTTCAGTAATATCGGAGCGAGTAACAAACACCCACACTTTCATCTCGACTTTCACGTACACGGACAGAAAATATGAAAAGGATACGCACTAAAATATTTATTCGAATAATTCTCAATTTAAATAATTCAATTCCATATTATAATAAAATAGCGCGCGCTCCCCCGTTACCTGTCATACGTTTGTGTCCCTTTTCACACTTAACAAAAAGTATCAAACAGGAGGGAAAAGATTAGGTTACACATCCAAAACGGGATACTGACATAATACCTTCTTCAATATCGTAACATATGATAATGAATTTCATTTATTCTGACCTTCAACTCTTCCACACTTTTTGAATAAATAATGTATTTAAAATATTTCTTTACTATATTTGTCATTTATAAAATATATCTACATAATAAATATTTTTATTCAATTAATAGGAAAAAAATAGTCAAAAATCTAATCTAAACGCGAAATCAATATGATCAAAATTTCCAGCGTCGTAGTGGTTGTATCTTGCTACAATGAAGCAATGGCAATTTGTGATCGCTATTTCTACATTTAATATTGATTTAAGTGGAAACAAGCACCTAATCAAACATTCCAAACAAATTCTTTTCGAATATCTAACTTAGTTCGAGTAAGTTAAGAACGGATCTTACTTGAAACTTTCCCCAACTCGTTTTGTAAATTGCGACTTGGTGCGCGACGCCCCACCCCACGAAGGGTATCCAAAAGTGAGGCACCAGGAAAGCGACGAAAAGTATCGAGTAAATGTAATCGTCGAACTTTTTGATCGAGCGCAGAATCATTATTCGTTCGTAGCCGACCCCCAGCACTATTATCGTGGTCACGACGTAGAAGAAAATCGCGTATGCGGTCGCGTGTGAACGCCAGCTGAATGTGATGGTACCTGGGAGGAAATTAATAGAATAAGAATGGAAGCGTCTATTAAACTCTCTTCTGAAATAGATATTGTGAAGTAAATCTTCTTTAGCGGCAGGAAAAAATATTATGGGTTCCTGTCTACAATAAGCTACGTAGCGAAGGCAAGTGGAACTACGCTCACTCGTAGCAGTGTGCTACGCCACTCGTAGCACAGTTTTGCTACGAACTGCAGGATACTGATATTTGGTTGCTTTCAGTTTTTATTAGCAGTCCCTATAGTCTTATACATCCATGAGCGCCGCCTACTCACACGACAAAGCGCGACTCATATTCAAGTTCCACATGCAAGCGAGAGCGCAGAAGAGAGGCACGAGCAGCCAAAGCGCTTGGCTTGAGGGGCATCTATACCTCTTCCATCTATAAGATTTTCTCATGAGGTTATCATGTAAAATGATAGTCGTGTACTGACTATAATTTTACTTACTAGACTACACTCGCACATACACACATGCACGCACACGCGTGTACGAACGGGCACATCCTCTCGCCAGTCCCCTATTTGTAACCTACTTATGTTTTATTCCTTATTTATGTACTCAAAGTAAAAAAAAATATTAAATATTTCTTTATTTCGGATAACATCCATAATAGCTCGCTTGAAGTTTTTCGACTTTTGTATCAAGCAATAATAATAATACAATAATATTTATTTTAACTCAGTTATCCATCTCAAATCGCCAATCAACGAGCACCATAGTAATGGGGTAGTATTGGAACGCCGTTATATTAATCGGTATCTGTGCTAGTATAACCTGTGTTGCAGACACAAGTAAGAAGCGCCTTGTGCGAATGGCCCACCTGGTCTGGACCTGGTGATGGGCATCACCCCCAGAGCCCGGAACAGCACCAGCAGCAGCTTGTGGTCGCGGTAGAACTGGTCGTGGTGCTCGCAGGTGTCGCCATCTTGTGACGAGAGGAAGTAGCGCTGCTCGCGTTCCTGTACGTAAAAGGGATTTAAAAAATCACAGATATTATTATAGATGGTCATATAATATATATTGCCAAAATCAAATAAACAAAACAGGTAGTCATAGACACTGCCGAAAAACTTAAAACTATTTTTAAATTATATACGTTCTACGGGAAAGCGGAGCTACGCTAATTCGTGAGGCTACGAGTAGCGTACGAGTCAATATAAATCCACTTTAGCTAAGCTTTATACATTTAAAGATTTAAGTTTCCAATACTTACGGAACCCTCGTATACATAAGTCCTACTCCCCTTTGGCTTAGCTTCACTAACTACTCACATAATCACGCTGCGATTTCTCGTAAACGGTTTTGCTCTGCTGCACGTTTTTCATATCATTCCTGAAGAGGGCGTTGTTGATGCCCTCCTCAAACAAGTGATCCGGTATCATGGCTGCTCCGGTGATAAATGAACCGAGACATTATCCAGAATACAAACACCGAGCGTAATTTGGCGGCGAGATTCATTAAAATTTCAAGCAAACGACCTAGGCCTATCGAATTTCAATCAACAAACAGTCGTGTGAAAATGGCGATTACGAGCCGTTGGCCCATTATGTCGTAAAATGTAATGCTGTTGGTTGGTTATCGAAAATTTATGGAGAATCGGATGGTGACTGATGATGATAAAGTTTGTGCATTACTATTGATTTCCTTTTTTATTATTATCTAGTATTTGTATGGATCAAATAACAGAGATTTTTATTTGCTTGCATTTCGAAATGTACGTATAATTCCCTTATTATATTAGTTAGTAATTGGATTTCTAAATAAAAAATGTGTTTGACAAGGTAACTATTTACGGTTTCTCCTACATACACTGAAACTTGTCTCTGTGCGGCTGGAGTAAAGTCTCGTTTAATCCCCGATAAGAAAGTATATTTTTCTCCTCTCCTCTCCCCCGCAGGAGATAGCGTAATAGTAGACCTGTTAGTAATATTCATGCAAAATTTTGATGTAAATCCATGCAGTACTTTTTTAGTTTAGCCCGGACATAAGTACAGACAAAAATTCTAAAAACTATATTTTTGGCTTCGATATTGATTGTATATCATTTTTTAAAAGAATACTTAGAACGTGAAAGAATATTCATATGCAAGGGGATAAAAAGTATCCTATAGTCTAAGTCAGCTAATACACTATCTGTAACAAATTTTATCAAAACCCGTTCAGTAGTTTTGGCGTGATTGACGGACAAACATCCAAACGCCCCAACATCCAAACTAAGAACACCTTCACATTTCGCAATTGAAGGAGTAACAAATACATTAAAGTCAACATCCTATAGCATCCCACAGGAACATTTTTTCAAGACAAAAATATCCTATATTAAGTTAATACAGGTTCCCTTCTAACCATGTGTCAAATTTCATGAACATCTGATGTGTAGTTTTAGCGTGAAGAAGTAACAAATACCTTAACGTCATCATCCCATAGGATCCCACAGGAACATTTTTTTGGGATAAAAACTATCTTATATGTTAATAATACAGGTTCCTTTCTAACCAAATGACAAATTTCATCAAAATCTGATAAGGAGTTTTAGCGTGAAGAAGTAACAAATACATTTTTTTTACGACATGGGAGACAAACGAGCAGCTGGAGCCATTTTCATGACTACCGACGCCCACAAACATCCGCATAGAGGCTATACAGATGCGCTGCCCTCCTTTCTCCTCCCACCTCCATGGGCCACCGGCTACTTACACACCGCACGAAACGCGACAACACACAGCTGTCACTTTACGCCAGTCTCGTGTAAGCGAGAGGTACCTCCCCTGTCGTGCCGGGCCAATTCGACTGCATGCAAGCATGCAGTGTGGCACTACCTCTTACCAATTAAAGTCATTGACATTAAAGTCATCATCCCAAGACAAAGAAACATTTTTTTGGGATAAAAACTATCCTATGTGTTAATCCAAGTCCTCTATGTGTGTGCAAAATTTCATGAAAATCGGTTCAGCAGTTTTTGCGTGAAGAAGTAACAAACAAATAAATAAACAAACAAACAAACATACAAACTTTCGCATTTATAATATTAATAAGATATTAATTGAACAGTAAAAATTGCATTTTACGGGGCCCGCGCTCCTCTGCCGGAAGTAGGTATATCTTAAAACTGTCCGTAGCAAACAATACCCATTTTTATAGGTTATAATTTCACCTCTATATTAAAAATTTTCGTAGTCATTCACAAAGAGAGTAAATATTACAAGTTTAATTAAGGTTGGCGTCACAACGGTAGATCCGCGCCTGCCGACGTTTCAGAAGCTTTACAGCACCCTGTCAGGTCTTAATGCTAATTGGGGACTAAGGACTGTTAAAGCTATTCTGCCGATCCTAGAACAGTGGCTAGAGTTTCCCCACACTATTCTCTCTTTCCGCCTGAGACAAATTTTAACAGGCCATGGTTGCTTTGGCAAATATTTGTGTCGGATAGGAGTGGCACCAAGTGCCATCTGTCATCACTGTGGCAATCAAGAAGATTCGGCAGAACATACTCTAGCTGTTTGCCCAGCTTCGCTAGAAGAACGTGGTGACCTTTGTGGTGCTGTTGGGGGCGACTTATGGCTCCCAGTTCTGCTACAAATCATGGTTCGGAGTGAGAGTGCCTGGCGAGCGATGCTTTCTTTTTGTGACATCGTTATGTCCAGAAAGGAAAGCGCCGAACGCAGCAGACAGTTTGAAAACCCAGCTCGACGCAGAACTCGCCGCAGGGGCGGTAGAGTTCTACGATGACAAGAATGTCTAGAAATGTTTAGTCTAGAGGTGAGTCTCACAAGAGACAACGTTCTTTGGTGCACCGTGTGCGTTCCTCCCTGGAGATTCCGGGGCCCCAAAATCTATAACACCGAAGATGGTGGGGTTTTAGTCGGTAGGAGACCGACATAACCAGACTCCTCACGATGTGTGGCTGGTATCCTATGAGGATTTCCCCACTTAAAAAAAAACCTTGTAGTGTAAGAGGGAAAAAGAACACTCGATGCCATTTTCATGACTACCGATGCCCATAGATATCCACATAGAGGTTATGTACAGATGCGCTGCCCTCTTTTCTCCTCCTCCCACCATGGGCCACCGGCTACTTACACATCGCACGAAACGCGAGAGCTGTCACTTTACGCCTGTTTCGTGTAAGCGAGAAGGACCTCCCCGGTCGTGCCGGCCCAATTTGGCGCGACTAATTATCTGACTTTCAATGCGGGCGATACACAAAATTAGTTCGGGAACGCACAAGACATTAGATAAGCACGACTATTCGTCTGTTTCATACTTTTTTATACAGGGTTGATAAGAGCGAGAGTCATTAAATGAAATAACATATAGTCTAAGTGCCTACAGTTAATTCGAAACCATCAAAAAAAAAGTTTACGACAAGTATACAAAAATACTTTTTTCAAACAAGTTAAATAGCGAAAAATTGTTAACACTTTTGTACCGGGCGGCTACAACGGGCACGGGGTGAACGACCCCGGCCGGCCATAGTGTGTGATCAGTTGCGATACAGCGTGTACGTAGTGAGAAAAAACTTCAAAAAATTTCTGTGGCTAAACTATTGCTCCGATTGATCTGATTTTTGTTGTGTAGCCTGGAAATGAAACACTAAATATGCGGTTTAATTTAATGCCTCTCGTTTGTATCAACCTTGTATAAAACAAAAACAAATACTTATACGTAGATAAGTAGATTTATATTGTAATGTCTTAAGTTTACGCGAATATTATTCATTACAATAAAGCTTATTAACGGATTTACTATTATGGTCAAGGGTGAACTCCATCGATGAAATCCGTTGTAATAGTTTCGTTGTAAAAAGGTATAATTAATTGAAATAGGTTGTAGGCTATAGGTACAAATTGGTGTTAAAAAAATAACTTTTAAGATATCGTTTATTTCCTTTCAAGATATCACAGATTTTATTTTCATTAAGTGTCGAAAACAAGCGAATTGCGGCGCGGCGGGCGGCGAGCTGTGGCACGGCGGACACATTCTCTAGCTTGTGTTTTAGGGTCAATTCACACCAAAAGCGCGGCGAAGCGCAGCGAAGCGGAGCGCATTTTCAGTGTCATATAAATTTAAACTTTATTTTCATTACTGTAGTACTTATTATCGAATTCTCGCGACTTCCACGCGGATTCCAGCGAATCCTCGCGCAGTCGCTCGAATCCGTGCGACTCGTTCGAGTTTCGCATGCGATAATAAGTATTATAGTAATTATTATAAAGTTGAAATTCATATGACACATAAACTGCGCTTCGTTTCGCTGCGCTTCGCCGCGCTTTTGGTGTGAATTGACCCTTAGGCGCTCACCGCTTGCCCCGCCGCTCGCCGCGCCGCAATTCGCACAGCGGTTAGCTGTGACCAGTGCGCTAGAATAATAAATAAGTATATAAAGATAACCTTATATAATTCAAAAAGTATCTTAAAAAATAGACTTCAAAAAGCTATTTAGGCATGATTGCTCTTCATCTAATGACTGTACACTCTAGCTAGTAGTAGTAGAATAGTAGCTCATTTTTTAGTAATGAAATTGTCAATTAATAAACCATTAAATAGGTGCCATATAAGTCACTGTTGGTAAATGCCATAATTTCATTGGCTAGAGATAGGAGTGCGGTGTTTATAACAATATATCAAACATCAATTCTATAGATTTTTGAAGACAGGTCGTTAAACGGCATAAGACCTCTGTTTCCCTATTTGAAAAACTCAAAATCAAGTTTAGGTCCAACGCCGGAATCAAACTGAGTACTCACGATATGTCAGCGCAACCATACCAGACAAGCAATGTGCCTAATATTATTTTTCAATAATGAACATGTTTTTATCAACCGCTCGTTTCTTAAAATCGTGATTACTTCTTTTGGGAGGTAGGAATTTGCGATTCGAGTCACTCGAGTAAGATTGTCACTCGAGTAACGAGTTCACTCGGCGACTCGAGTGTACTCGGCGCGACCAGTTCACACGGCGACCCGAGTGTACTCAGCGCGACGAGTTGACCGAGTTCTCAACTCGGTGCGCCGAGTTCACTTGGTGACTCTAGTTCACGCGGTAACTCGAGTGCAAGTTCACTCGAGTAGGATGTTTTTTCACTCGAATACGAGTTTGACAAACTGACTCGAGTAACTCGAACAAAAACATGACTCGAGTCGCATCACTAGGGAGAACCGCATGTTTTAACGCGTTACAACGCCATTCTAACTGGCTTCCTTTTCTTGCACACACAACAGTGGCAGGCAAGCATTTCTCTCTTACTCGGGCCAACAGCGGATAGTGCTGTAAGGGCCAATTCACACCAAAAGCGCGGCGAAGCGCAGTTTATGTGTCATATGAATTTCAACTTTGTAATAATTACTATAATACTTACTATCGCATGAGAAACTCGAACGAGTCGCGCGGATTCGAGCGACTGCGCGAGGATTCGCTGGAATCCGCGCGGAAGTCGCGAGAATTCGATAATAAGTACTACAGTAATGAAAATAAAGTTTAAATTTATATGACACTGAAAATGCACTCCGCTTCGCTGCGCTTCGCCGCACTTTTGGTGTGAATTGACCCTTAGTTATGCCCGATTTACACGTATTAAGTAAATAAGTAGTTAACTAAATTTTAACTAAATTTTAAGTGCTTCATTGCATGTAAACACATAATTTAGTAACAAGTTGCAACTTAAAATTTAGTTAACTACTAAACTAGTAAATTAGAATGATTTCTATTTTTCGCTTAAGTTGGTGGGCGGGGCTTGTTACTTGACACATTTGGACAGGCACTAGATAAGTAAAATGGATAAGTGTTTTGAAGAATAAACCCGGCTGGTTAAATTATGATTTATTCGTCGTGTTTTTCTTGTTCCTTAAATAAAGTGCTTCTAGCGCCGTACTGATCTCATCTTTATGTTAAATTTTTACACACAATCTAGTGGGTTTGGTTATTTCCCTAATGATTTCATCTTCTACTCGTCCAAAACATCAGCCAAAATCAATTTAATCACAGAATTTATGATTTTGTTACTATATTGAATGTGCGTCTGGAGTAAACTAATGAGCTTAACTACTTAAATACGTTTGGACGTATGCAATGCAATTAAGTACTTAAAGGTAAGTTAAAATTTAGTTACCTACTTAACATAACACGTGTAAATCGGGCATTAGGGGCGAGTGACTTATTTATAAGTAGTTATCAAAGATTTGTAAGTAGTAGACACATAGTGATTTTTATACCTCTGGAAGATCAAAATTGTTAGTATGGGCTTCGAGTTATTTTCAGACTTATATATACGTATAATATCTGTATGTGATATTTATTAGGTATGTACTTAATTTTTAATGATTTTATAATTTCAGTTAGTGCAATGTTTATTACTAAATATAGTAATTTCTATCTTACTAAAAGCCTTAATAGATGCACATTTAACGATATTTCAACATAAAAAATAACAACATTTAATTATTAAAATGCTAAAATAAAAAAAAATTACACTGATGTTCTATTGCGTTAAATTTGTGACGTAATATTAATACATTTCTAGTATCATCTATAGGCACAATAACAACATCGATTTTTTTTTGTAGAAAAGCGAAAATATTATAATAATAATTCTAATTTAATAACTGTCCCAAAACACCCAAAAATCTTATTATCACTTAAAACGAAAAACATTGTTTTAAAAAACATATTTAATAACATTGAATATTTGTATAACATTAGTGGACATGTCTTACTGCATAAGTTATAACTAAGTAGCCGTTGTTCACTTAAGCATTAGGACTTCAGCTTGGCGAGCTGTGCCATTAGTTCTTTGTCAGCATCGGACGCTCCAACTTTGCTCCGTGCCACTGAAGGGGCGTTCGCCATCTGCAAAATAATAAGAATATAAAGATTTTAGCAATAGTCTATGTGCTAATTAATATACTTATTATTATTTATTATTTATTTATTAATAGACTAGCAGCAGTGCTGATGCGTCTATATCTTCACTTGTGCTTTAATACACAATGCTTATCATATCGGTTTTTAAATTGATTTAAGGTTTCTGAGCAGACAACATCTTCTGGTAGGTTGTTCCAGTTGCTCACAACTCTGTTGCTAAGAAATTGTTTGTAAGGTAAGGATGTTGCTACTTCTCTGTTTAATTTCATTTTATGTCCTCTCAGTTTGGGGTTCATATTTTTTGTAAAGAAACTGTTAAAATCAGGGATATCATAGCAGTTATTCAGGATTTTGAATGTTTCGATAAGATCGCCTCTTTCACGTCGTTTTTCTAGAGTGGTTAATCCCAGTATGTTTAGTCTTTCTTCATAGGATTTACTTCTTAAATCTCTAGGTAATTTAGTGGCTCTTCTTTGAACTTTTTCTAATAGTTGTATATCTTTTTTAAAGTAAGGATTCCATATCTGGAATGAGAACTCGAGCAGAGGGCGGATGTGTGTCTTATAAAGTTTGATGAATGATTCCTTAGTTATGCAAGAGAAAGCCTTTTTTATTAAATATAGTTTAGAATTAGTTTTTCTTGCAATTGATATGTTATGAGTTTCCCACTTTAAATTGTTGCTAATAATAACTTCTTAGTCCAAAATATTTAAAATGTCTATGGGCGTCGGTAAATGTCATGTAAATCGTTCTAATGCATATTTGAAACCTTACACTCCAAAAAAAACCTCATTCGGGCATTTGGGCTCACAAACTGTAAGAAACGAGACAGTAAATTCATCACTACATTGGTATTCAGCATAAAAATGGTATTTTTAGGGTTCCGTATCTCAAAGAGAAAAAACGGAACCCTTATAGGATCGCTTTGTTGTCCGTCTGTACGTCTGTCAAGACCTTTTTCTCTAAAACGCTTGAAGGGATTAAGCTGAAATCTTTGTCAAATGCGGAGGTCAGTTACGTCTTGATGCCTTGAAAAAAATCACACTTCTAAGTTAACGCAATAAAAAGTTATAGCCATTTATGCACAAATTTTGTATGAAAACGCACTTTTTCGAAAACCTATAGGGTACTTCCCGTTGAGCTAGAATTCTGAAATTTGGCAAGAAGTAAGACCTTACAGTATATATATAGGAATAAATCTAAAAATTGGTAAATAAAATTTATATCACTGGAAAAATCATTACCAACTTATGCATGTAGTTCGTTTCATACTAAATGTATGCAAGCAACCGCATATATAAGTTTGTCGCAAGGAAGTGTAATTTTCTCAACGTCTATTACTTTTGCTCATACCTCCCGTTCCTACGGAACCCTCGGTGTGCGAGTCTGACTCGCACTTGGCCGGTTTTATTTAGTACCAGACTAAACACTGACTTAGCTCTTACAAAATTGTTTTACATTTCTGATTTTTTTTAGGAGACATTATAAAGGTATATAAAAGAGTTTATTTGTATTACCTTGCCACTGATTTCAATGCCAATTTCATCCAGCACCTGGCTAACAATTCCTTCAGTCTCCTCTTCATCACCAGACTCTGTCATGATGTCATCCAACGTCTCTGAAACTACATGGTTAAAACATTAATAAATATTAATTTTAATATAATAATACTAGCCAAATCCCGCAATTTCAATGGCATATAATATCTGAATCCTTTGATCCTGAGGTCCTTTAATTTTTTTGGGTTGGTTGTTATCTACATATTTTAATAAAATCGATTCAGTACCTTTTGAGTGAAATACCTACTATTAAATGTACACACAAACTTATTGTCTGTACTTTTTAGTAATGACTGATATTAGCAGATATACTATTATATTTCCAGCTTTATTTATAGTAGAACTTCGATAATTCGTAGTTCAAGAGCCCAAGTGTTTTCAGATGTTTACCAGAGGTAGACAATTCTCTTAGCTTTGAAAACTTCTACTTACAAATTAGAATATATCAGATAAATAAATAGGAAGTTTTCCCGACTGCAATATGAATATATATACTGCAATATAAATTTTGTAAGAGGTAGTGCCACACTGCATGCTTGCATGCAGTCGAATTGGGCCGGCACGACCGGGGAGGTACCTCTCGCTTACACGAGACCGGCGTGAAGTGACAGCTGTGCTGTCGC
>LUGF01042341.1:224539-236926 GCA_001625245.1 Calycopis cecrops
AAAATGAGACGGACCATTTGCGGAGCTAAACTGCTCTCCACACGCGACCTCAATCTTTATAAATTAGCCAAATTTTTATTGCGTCTAGCTTTTATACGTTTTGCCTGAAGACCAAAGCATTGAATGAGACTATATTATCGCAGAGTATTTCTTAAATACCTACACAAACACAGGAAAAATTGAAAGAGATTTGAGCATTTATGAATTTGCTATTTTAAGCAAGTTTCGGAGGGTGAAATTTCAAAAAGAACCTATCTTTGTGCTTAGTTACTTTCGTTACAATAACGAACCTACTCACGAATTATGAAAATTCTAGATATGATGTATGTTGTCTGTCAGTCGGTCACTCTCTAAATAAAATTTTAATTGATTCGTTTATCATTTTAAACTATTTTTAAGCAACTTCAACAAGTAGGGTTATCACTTTATCTATATTTTGAAAAAACCAGCCAAGTGCGAGTCCGACTCGCACACCAGGGGTTCCGTATGAATGGGAAGAACAAAATCCAAACGTAATGCATGGTTTTCAATTATTGTAACTTTACGCCTGCCGTTTAAATTGACAAAAATCACACTTCTAAGTTAACGCAGTAAAAAGTTAGAGCCAATTATGCACAATTTTTGTATGAAAACGTACTTTGTCGAAAACCAAAAACCTATCGGGTAAGTACTTCCCGTTGACCTGGAGTTGTGAAATTTACTGCCGCCGCTACCACCTAAAATAAGCGGTTGCTCAGACACATTTAGTAGACGAATTACAGTTATAAGTTGATAATAATTTTTTCAATGATCTATATATAATTTACTAGTTTTCAGATTTATTCCTATATATGTGCTATAAGTTCTTACTTCTTGCCAAATTTCATAACTCCAGGTCAACGGGAAGTACCCGATAATTTTTGGTTTTCGACAAAGTACATTGTGTTTATTGCGTTAACTTAGAAGTGTGATTTTTTCAAGGCATCAAGACGTAACTGACCTCCGTATTTGACAAAAATTTCAGCTCGCGAAGCTCGAATCCCTTCACGCGTTTTAGAGAAAAAGGTCTTGACAGACGTACAGGCAGACGGACAACAAAGCGATCCTTTATGGGTTCCGTTTTTTTTCTTTGAGATACGGAACCCTAAAAAGATGATATCGTTTTCATTAATGATGTTATTTGATATATTATATTAATTTAGAATAGGTACATTATTTGATGAAAATCCTAAATGTTTTAGGTAAAATCAAAGATTTGAATAAATATATTCAACCACAAACATCTATTGTTGTAACCGTTTAAATACTTAGGTATAAAAAATATAAAGGCACTCACCTAAGAAATTTCATTTTAAGAAATATTTACAACCGACAGGAACACATTGCACCGACAAACCTGTTGCCAACACACTGAGATTTGTTCTCTCCTTTGAGATGCGAGTCAATTGAGTCAGCCTTTTTATTGTTGTACGCATCATAATGCGTATCAAACACAATTAATATATGACGGAGTGACGTTACATGATGCCCGTGCACCAGGCGGCTGGTGCGTGGATGTGCAAAATCCAGGGTAAAACGAAATGCTGTTCAGCTTTCACCGCCCGATAAAGTTTCTCTTATTGGCGTCAACTTTTCAATTTTGGTGGCAGCCGAAATAGAAAAGTTGAATACCGCAATAAGTGGCATAGCAACCGGCACAACCAGGAGGTACCTCTCGCACACATTATACTTCCGTAAAGTGACATTTTGTCACGGTTCGTGCTTTATGTGAGTTTCCGACGACGATGAGATGGGAGTGGAAAAAGAGTGCCACATATCTTTATAATAATTATGAGGATGTTTATGGATATTGGCAGTCGTCAAAAGGCTACGACTGCTAGTTCAGAGTTATGCTCTAGTACTGCCGTCCTGCCGTCCTACACCGCATTCTGCCAAAACCATACAGATTCGGAATGGCCGAACGAAAAGCGAAAGCCATCCTATAACACCTCTTTGAAGTGAAGATCCTATTTCATCGCAATGCAGAAATCACACTACTCTGAAATGTGAATGTCTATACATCTTACTAGGTAATACTTACACCCGTACTTTCTGTTACTTGCCATAAAACTTGAAACAGTTGAGTTAAATTATTGAAACCAAATATTTGTGCTGAAAATAATATAATCTACTGTGTCCCTGCTAGACACTAACGTAATTAGTTAAACCAAAATGTACGCCGCGGCGCCTTGGTGCGCCGTAGAAAGTAAACTGGGAACACATAACTCTCCGCGCATGCCGATCTGTATTACAGCTACGGAGACGGGTCCGTACGGACGACCGTCACAGCTCCGCAGCCGTCCGCATGGCGCGTCCGTGACACGGAGCTGTCCGCGCGGAGCGGAGTAGGCTCTGTAATACAGATCGGCATGCGCGGAACGTCCGTACTGACGGTCCGCGTGACACTAAAACCAGCCTAATATATTCGCGAGTATCTTTTACCGATGTGAGGTCATCGTAAAAAAAAGAGCCTCGAAAAACTTTTCGACCAACATTACCTACGCCGTGACAAAATACTAAACTTGAAAAGTTAAGTTATTCATCAACAATAGTAAAAATAAATTATACAGCTGGAGTCGGTTTTTTCAAGCATAGGAGGACAAACGAGCAATCTGCGCCATCTGGTGACTAGCGACGCTTACTAATATCCTCATCTACAGATACGATGCCCTCCTTCTCCCTCCTACATGAGCTACCGTCTACTTACACACCGCTCGAAACGTGACACAGCTGTCACTTTACGCCGGTATCGTATTAGCGAGAGGCCACGCTGCATGCATGCATGAAGGGTGGCGCTACCTCTAACTAATGGAGAACTGCAATGGAGTTTGACAACCTTACCAATCGTTGTCATAAAAATGACAAAATCTTCTCAGATTACCTTATTTTTGTCTCTTAGACGTCGCTAGCTCTCAGGCCATGTTTGTCTACGTAGGTTATTCTCTTACATTTTAATTAACGGATCATCCTTTCGAAGTAGATATCGTCCTTAGCTAAAATTAAACGTTCTTCCATACATATAATAAGACTGTAACTGATCGCTGCCTGTACATGGCAAATATGTTTGAAAATTCACAATGAGGGGCCTTAATATACGCAAGAGAAAACAGAACAATGTTTTTTCATTTTGTCTATATGTCTGCATGATTGTGCACACGTATCTCATAATAAACCGGCGTGAAGTGATAGCGTGCGGTGTATAAGTAGCCGGTGGCCAACAGAGGGAGGAGGAGGAAGGGGGCCAGCGCATCTGTTTAACCTCTATGCGTCGGTAATCATGAAAATGGCTCCGATTGCTCGGTAAGGGGGTACCCACATACTATTTAAAAAAAATAGGTCGTGAAATTGAGAAAACGAAATTACCTAAATGACCAAGCAGACACACTTAAAGGAAAAAAATTTGCGTTTTATTTCAGACAACTATATATACCTACGAATAGGTGAAAGTGTGATTTTGTGTTTGTTTGTCCATCTTTCACGTCAAAACTTTTTCACTATTTATACATAGAAATAGTATAAGATCTAGAGGGTAACATAGATACTGCTAACCCCCTAAAATAGGAAGTGAAAGTTTTTATCAATCATTACGCAATTTTCAAGACAAGAAGTTAATACTTACATACATTTTTGCTCGGAGGTTTGTATTCATCAAGTTTACTGAATTCGGTTGACTTGTATGTACGCACTCCGAAGCATCCCTCATCGCCCCATGACTAAGCCTCTTCGCTTCTCACTAGCCCGTCAAGAACGCATATTAGAAATATTCCCCTATACACCGCTTTATGGCGTCAATATACAAGGTTGATAAAAGCGAGAGGCGTTAAATAAAACCTGATAAGTTTACAATTCTGTGCCAATGACGTATTTACAAAACAATATCATACTTACCTTACATAGGTAAGTATGACATTGTTATTCGTTTGTCGTTTCCTAATTATAATATAATTTTTGATGTATCATAAATAGGAGAAGAAGGGCTGAGCACTTCTACCACCTGGCGACATCGGTGACATTGAGCTATACACAAATTATAAATATTTTTATCTGCAGTCTCTATGATGAAAGTACCAAATATCGAACCAGAAATTAGATATAGGTAAATAATTTCAAGTATAATTTCAAGTTTAAAAATATCAAAATTACATTTTTGGTACTTATCTACAGACACTATTGTAAAGAAATAAAGTTTTTACGTTGTTTGTAGGTGATAATCTTTAGAAATACTGATCATATCACGAAAATTCTTTAACAAGCAGAAAGCCACTGGCTCGTCGAAAGTTTGGACATGCGTCTCTGCGTAGCGGGAGTAAACCCGCGTCTTATTCCCCGGTAAAAAAGTTTTTTTTTTCTCCAACCCACGACGAATGTACGAACTTCGCTGGTCACACATGTTGCACATGCTATATATTCATAACAGGTAGAAGATATTATTCTAGCATGTTCTGTGGCAGGGTTTCTTAAGCTTTCTGCAATAACGGGCCCCTTCCAGAATTTAAAAACTCCGCGGACCCCTGTTAAAAGAAAACAACACTCATTTATGTCATATGCATTATATGAAAAATCACTGGACATACACAAGACTGTTAAGGTTTAACTGATCTACCGCGGACCCCTGACGCATACGCCACGGTCCCTCAGGGGATCCGTGAACCCCACTTTAAGAAACCCTGTTCTATACCTTGTGAGACACGGGAATGTAATACATTTCTACTCGTTTGACCCCGTGCCGAAGGCGAGGATGAAAACAAAACGCGCGGGAAAAAATTTAGAACTTTCGTCCCTTGTAGGATTCTGGGTTTCCTAGGGCTCGTTTAGAGAGGACTTGCGGATGAATACCCACAAAACCTCTCGAGTGCCATCTGTCTGCCCTTTATATTTAAGCAGTTAAGTTAATCAGTTCAAGTCATTTTACCAAGTGTTTCTTTTTTTTATAGTATACGGGGCAACGAGTAGTTGGAGCCATTTTCATGACTTCCAACCGCACAGCGGCTATTCAGATGCGTTGCCCTCCATCCTCATCCCTCCTACATGGGTAACCGGCTACACTGCACATCGCAACAGCACAGCTGTCACTTTTCGCCGGTGTCGTGTAGAGTCCCTGGTCGTGCCGGCCCAATTCGGCTGCATGCATAAATGAAGCGTGGCACTACCTCGTACAAGAGAAGAAGTTGAGTGTGCATGTGAAAATTACTCATTAATTCTTCCACAATATGTACCAGACCTAATAATAAACAAATAAATAAGACATTAAGAGTGTCCCTGATCCACGAGTAGGAAGCTGCTGGGAACAGCTCGCTGATCAGAAATCACAATTAAAGCTCTATATCGCCGCTGATTTATTGTGAATGCAATTCAATCTATCCACGATTGAATTCGTCTGACTATATTTTTATAATAGGTATAAAATGCAGACTAGCCGTCGGACTCATTAGAGCTTCCTTGTGATGCCTATATAGGCAACATTGGTGTCAAAATAGAATATAATTTATTTAGGATAGAACATATTAAACAATGTGTCTGGACACCGATGTCCGATCCGTTAAGGCTAAGCAATACCATCAATTTTATCGACAAATCACCTGTCATAAACATTTTTTTATTAACTATGTGAAAATGGCAGCCATTTTAATTTTTAGTTCCGCCAAGCACGGGGACCTGCAGTTATTTAGCAAAATCTTGTGATGTACAAGTCCTACAGAGATATTTTTTTTTTGCTTTCGATAGCTTAGAATACTGCCAACAAATTGGTATTGTTTTTTTTCGATATTTGTCATTTAAATACAGAAAAAATAGAAATAAAAAGAAAAACATGTTAAAAAAATATGGAATTTTGATATTTTTGTTATTATTTTTTAAACTAGGCTATTAATCCATTTATTTTTTTTCAATTAGAACAAGATATTCCCTACAAAATGGTACCAAAATGTAAGCTCTAACTTCAATAGTTTAGTAGTTATGGCAGTTTGAATGTGAAGCTTCGTGGAGGATCAACAGGAGTATTGTTTGTGAGCTAACGCCACGGAGGTCATTTTGAGCAATATTTGTAATATTATTTTATTTTCTGACAATTATAAGGCGTATTGTGATTGACAATTCGTTTGTTTCATTCTTTCCCCATTTTTGTAAAAATTGTGTATGTTAAGTGTCATATTCAAACTGCCATAACTATTACTATTGATTGCCTTAACTATTGATCTTAGGCCTTAGATCTTATAAAAAAAATATGGCCTTCAGGTATTTAAATTTATTTTCATTGCAATTTATATAATATTATAGTTAATTTAATGTAAGTGGCCGTTGAAATTCTTCACACGTTTAGCAAGTCCTCGTCACAAAAATCAAAATCGGCATAGTTGGACTTCCCCTCTGCCAAAAAAGATTGCCCATATTTTTTTTAAATAAATTTTATTTAAAATTAATTTATAAACTTAAATATTTTTATTTAAAAAAGTTATATTTATTATTTATTAATATTAAACAAAATAAATTACTATATTCCCAAAATTTCAAGTATTGCCATATCGATGACCTCTATCAATTTACGAGTCTATGATTTGTCAATGTCAAACAGTTATTCAACGTGAGCTTTCAACTCACTGCCAACTATTTCATCATTAAATGTTTAAAAGCCTGTAATTCTTTGTAAATTTTATCAAAACTAATATAAAAGTACGTTCTAAAGGTTCTAGATAAGAACAAATGTAGGAAAAGGTATTTTTTAATACACGTATAGGTTATGATACGTATTTTTTCAGATGCCGTTGTCGTGTAGGTTTTACCAAGAAAAATATCCTGAAGTGGAAGATGTAGTGATGGTAAACGTGAGATCTATCGCCGAAATGGGTGCCTATGTGCACCTGTTGGAATACAACAATATTGAGGGCATGATTCTGTTATCCGAGTTGTCAAGAAGGCGTATTAGGTCCATCAACAAACTCATTAGAGTAGGCAAAACGGAACCAGTTGTTGTTATTAGAGTCGATAAAGAAAAAGGTAAATCTAGTGTTAAAAATATAGCATATCTTTTACTATCTTATTGGCGTTTATTTACTTATCTTTTATGTACATGTAACATAAAAGTACAAAAAATATTGATGGCAATTTAAAAATTAACCAAGAAATCAAATTCAGGTTACATAGATTTATCCAAACGTCGTGTCTCTGCTGAAGACATTGACAAATGTACAGAACGGTATGCAAAGGCCAAAGCTGTTAACTCTATCCTAAGACACGTAGCTGAACTGTTGCACTACGAGAGCTCGGACCAGTTAGAGGAACTATACAAGAGGACAGCTTGGCATTTTGAAGAAAAGTATAAAAAGAAGGCATCAGCATACGATTTCTTCAAACAAGCTGCAGTGTATGTATATTTAAAAATAATAATGTTCAATTCTTTCAAGTATTATATGCTTGCATTAAGAAATTCATAAGTAAACTTTGAAGTTGCTTAATAATGATCTTAAATTGAGTGCACTCTATTTAAATAGCCTTATAGATTCCATTACCTAGGTTAGGCCAGCTTAATAACAGTGTGTTAAAGTTCCCCCCAGTCAAGATAGCTCACAGAGCTCCTCAAGCTCATGACCCGTGTTGGCCACTTTTTAGCTGCCGCGCGCGAGCTGCTCCCCTCAGTTAAAGGTGGGGAGTTGAGGACACCCGTTGTCCTCGGCCAGATAATAATAGTACAACCTATTAATCGCAATAAGTCCGGTTTGCCTTCTCCCATTAGTCTGGGAAAGAAGGGGGGGTCTGTCCCCCTATCGACCACAAGTACAGAGGTTCGACGCTCCAGGTGAGTTCACCTCTCATATCGATGAAGCTGCACTGACCTTCAGTCCTTAGCGTAATTTCTATCTAAAAAAAAAAAAGTGTGTTAAAACTGAATTGGGTGGTACTAGAGTGGTCTCATATAATTTTTGCTACTAGAACTTTTTGGTAAAATGGTGGGTGAATGGATTGTTTGTGTTGTGAATGATCATAATATCTATGGACTAATCTTGCTATTAAGCCTGGGCTAAGTACTTTTTTAAAGTATGTAACTTGGAGTACAATAGATAAGCATCCTTGATCTATGCAATTTCTAGTGCAGTAATTACTCATAGAAATTTGCATACCATTGTGTAGTCTACATATACTTACTATGAGGCAGATTCATGATCAAGCTATTGTTGATCTCATATCACATACTTACTATAATATCTCATGCTGCAGAGACCCATCAGTCTTAAATGAGTGTGGCCTTGATGAGAAAACCAAGGAGGTGCTACTAGCAAATATCAAGAGGAAACTTACATCACAAGCTGTCAAGATCCGTGCCGATATTGAATGTGCTTGCTATGGTTATGAAGGAATTGATGCTGTCAAAGCAGCTCTTAAAGCTGGTTTATCCCTCTCTACCCCAGACATGCCTATCAAAATCAACCTTATTGCCCCACCCTTGTATGGTAAGACTATAACTATAATTAATTTGATTTCAAACTATATTGTTATTTGTTTGGTTTTCCTTTTTATTTTCCACAACTTATTTATATGTACAGAACCTTTTCCTGAGAACTTTGAACATAGCTGCTTAGGACATTGGTGCTATATCCAAAAAAACATTTTAAATATTGAAATAATATAATATTTATATAATTGAAATGAACAGTTAATTTTTTTTGTTAAACATTGTCCTACAAACTTTGGGACCAAAAGTATTGATATAAGCAAAACTACAAGCTACTTTTATGGGTTATGTTATTAGATTTTATATCTCCAATATTTTCTTACTACAATGTGTCCTTGATTGTCCTCACGGGAGATATAATATAGCACCTATAGATATATATCCATAGGTACAATATAGTATGTACTATGCATAAAGGTATACTGGAATAAAGATCATTGAAGACTATAAATTACTAAATTTTTAGACTTTATAACTACTAGAAAAGTATTTTAATAACTTCAACAAAGTATGATAATATTATTTCATGATGGAAAATGCAGTGTATTTGTGTAAGAATAACTCAGTTATAAATGATGGATTATTTTAAAAGCAATTTTGTTTTTAGTAATGAGCACATCAACACCAGAGAAAACCGATGGTCTGAAAGCATTACAAGATGCAATTGACAAAATTAAAGACACAATCACTACTTCCGGAGGTGTATTCAATGTACAGATGGCGGTAAGTTACATGCACAATTCCAAATATTTATTACTCTGTTCTGAATTATCCTTATTGTGACTAGATACTTACACAGTAACAATAAAAGAAACAAGCCATTACCCCTAATATAATTTTGACGTCTAAGTAGTCTGATATTCGAAATACCGTACACCAAACTTAATTGTTTCTCACAGAAAAACTATGTATCAGCACTAACACACAACTGTAGGTTACTAGAGCGAATATAATTCTGAAGTGAAAAGTGCAAAAGAAAAGTAAGTGTGGTAAAGCATTATGCTGGCATGTGACCTATATAATATGACATTATTTATTTCATACCACACTTAAATTACTTTTTAAGCAGTAACCTCCAGAAAGGAAGATGATACCTACACATTAGCACAAGTTGTTGCATAGATGTGTACTGGTATCAAAAGCTTGTTTTGTCAAAGACTTCAGACTAATAAATCTTTTTATGCACTATCATGCAATTTTCAACAACTGTTAACTCATTCAATGCAACCACATTTTTCTTAAAGTTCGTAGCAATGCCGCCATAAAAAGACACATGGCGAGTTTTCGGCATTACATAATTATTTTTTTTTTGGAAATGCAAAACGAGATTTTTCCAGGGGATTCCATTCGAAAATCCTTAGTTTATTGCTAAAGGAATACGCATTAAGAATTCCAAACGAAAATGTAGGCAATTTTCTGAAATATCACTGAAACTTCCAGAACACGCCTGGCGTGTTTGCGGCATGGCGAATGAATTTCACATGATCACGCGAGGCGTGTTGGCGGCACTGAATGTGTTAAATATAATTTAATGTTTTCCAATTAAACTAGTATATTTGTTAAGGCATACAATAAAAAAGTGTTAACCTATTTATTAATTTAGAATTACTTTCTTATAGCCTAAAGTTGTTACCGCAACTGACGAAGCCGAGCTGGCCCGGCAAATGGAGAGAGCAGAGGCAGAAAATGCTGAGGTGGCGGGAGACTCTGCTGAGGAGGAGGAAGACCATGGTAACAATAAACGTTTTAACTTCACAGAGGCCTTGCTTTACTGGTTAATCAAGTATTTCATGCGACAGTATGTTCTGTGACTGAAATCTTTTGTGTCAGTTGCTTTAGCTTATTTGTGTATTAAAAATACGACGATCTGCTGCCTGATCCCGGTGGAGGTTATGTTTCCCCAGTTACAATTGATTCCCAAATGGTCGTCTGAAAATGGCGCCAACCTAATTCACATAATGTTTCGGCCCCAAAGCCAAAAAACAATTTCAGGTCACATTATTGTTTATTCCTCTGTTCAAGTTCTATTCAATTATTCAGAAAAGACTGAAATAAATACCTGTTACTTATATAATTTATTATGATAAAATTTAAAAAAATCGGGATTTTTGATTCTAGTTAGGACAAATCGTAATTATAATACTACTAGCTTCCGCCCGCGGCTTCGCCCGCGTGGATTTCGGACTTCAAAAATGGTGTTGTTATTATTATACATAATCTAATATTATACTGAAATATATATTTATTATACATAATCTAATATTATACTGAAATATATATTATATGAAATATATACGTATTGTATGAAACAATAAATCTCTTTGAGAATCGAATTTGTCGCCGCGCATTTTAGGCACTTTAGATATTCCGTCAAGTCAATCTTATCGTGATATGGCCCATGGAGGTGGGAGCAGAAAGGAGGGCAGCGCATCTGTAAAGCCTCTATGCGGATGTTTTTGGGTGTCGGTAGTCATGAAAATGGCTCCGGCTGCTCGTTTGCCCTCCTATATCATAAAAAAAAACTTTTAATCTATTCATCCAAATTACTTAGTGTAAAAGACAAAGTTTATCTACATTCAATACGTGAAGTGACAGATGTATCAATTTTCATAAGAGTTCGATAAATATTCTAAAATGTGCATCGTTAAAAAATATCCAATTTAATTGAATGTTTGGTTCACTGTTTTGGTCATAGTGACTTACACATAAAAGATAGATATATGCAGTCGCGGACTTTTATTTAGAACTATTTAAGATAAATAATCCTACAGTAATATCTTTGTGTAAACTCCAACGATTAGGGCAGCGCACGCCGATATTGCTCTCAGGAGGCTGATTTTTTTCCGACTTACTTGACAGTTATCGTTATAATTATTATAACCAAATTATAAAAAATCCCTTTTAGTACAGTCAATCTGTAATAAAAAAATATGAAATGGGGAACAAATTACACGAGCAAATTTGACTTGATATATCGTTAGAGGGGCATGTAAATAGCAGAATGGTAGATTGGCGAAGTCTCATCTGTTGCTGATTTTGAGAAAATCCAAAAAAAAATTTTTAATTGCGTTTTTCTTCGAATCTATGAGTTTTAGGGAAAAGTTTATTTGAAAAAAAATGTAGAGGACATTATGAACTATATTTTATGTCATTGAAGTGACTTCGTAAGACTTGAAATACAAAAAGTAGTGGCGCTGATGCGTCTAAAAATTTTTCCTAAGGAACGTGCGGGGTCATTTATTTACGAACATTTCACATCCTTTTAACTTTGAAAAAATTTATTCATTTATTTATTAAATTATTCAACTATTCGTTACAATAACATCAATATCAAAACAGTTAGTTCGGGTTAGTAGTTTCAGTATTGATCCAACGCTGTCATTTCTATGTCGGCAAGCTATAGCTTAAAAACGGTAAGTTGTTGCAAATTTGAAGAGGAGAACAACTTTCTCATTTACAATTTTTAAATAAAAAACCATTTTCTTAGCGAAAATGATAAAAAACCAATTTTTAGACGCATCAGCGCCACCTACTTTTTGTATTTCAAGTCTTACGAAGTCACTTCAATGACATAAAATGTAGTTCACAATGTCCTCTACATTTTTTTTCAAATAAACTTTTCCCTAAAATCCATAGATTCGAAGAAAAACGCAATTCAAAATTTTTTTTTGGATTTTCTGAAAATCAGCAACAGATGAGACTTCGCCAATCTACCATTCTGCTATTCACATGCCCCTCTAACGATATATCAAGTCAAATTTGCTCGTGTAATTTGTTCCTGATTTAATTACAGATTGACTGTACTATATAAATTTTAACTTATTATGTTATTCTGATATGAAGGCTATATATACTACTGTAAAGTTTCATGAAAATCCGTTCAGTAGTTTTTGTGTGAAAGAGTAACAAACACTCACAAACTT
>LUGF01042341.1:245574-267735 GCA_001625245.1 Calycopis cecrops
AAAAAAAAAAAAAAAAAAAAAAAAAAGGGAGAGGAAAACAAACTAAGATTTGCGGCACACAAAACACAATTATTGATATCGACTAACAAGACGAAAATAGAAAAGCCAAAAATGACCCTGGATTTAAAATTGACCCTTAAACACCATCTATACAAAATTGGCGAGAAAGAAACCCACCATTCGTTTTGAAACCCACCATTCTATATACAGCGAGTGTCGGGGAACCCGCACTAAAAAGGAAATACCTAAGAAAAAGGCTAGAATACTTAATCAGAATATTCACAATAGGGAACGTGTACGAAACATAGAGGCAGCACTTTCGCCGCCCTAGTGATCATTTTGTGAATCAAGTGCTAGCAATACACTAAGCAAAAGACATTGATAATGACAAGTTGACATATTATGTAGGTATAAATATGTATCATACGTACGTATTTTATACGTATATGTACGTTTTTGTACGTACAAACAAAAATTTGCTAGCATTCTGTTCACATTTCAGCCACTAGTTAGCGTGGCAATCTAGAAGCTTATTCCCTATTAAGATCTCCAAAGCACACAGTGTGAGAGTGTCTAGGGATGCCAACGTACTAATAAGCAAAAATATACTATTGCCGCTAAGAGTCCAGGAAGCAGCGCAAATATATAAAATAAAAAGAGGAAAGCCGATGGCATTCTTTACAGGAAGACCTCTTGAGAAGAATAACAGCCCGTTCGATTTACCACATCCAGCACACCGAAACCGAAACCCATAAGATTTGAACACATAGTAAGCAAAGATCTATACAAAGTACCTAAAGAAGCGCTTCATATTTTTACTGATGGTAGCAAAATCGAAGGAAGAGTAGGGGCACCGACAAGCTGGTGGAGAAACGGAGCTGAAATAAAGAATAATTCCGAGCTTCCGAGCCGAACTCACGGCAATCTGGAGAGCAATTAGCCTAAAAGGATTTCTAAAGTAGGAATTCAAAATAAGAAAGAAGGGAGCACCAATCATACTCTCGGACTCAAGATCGGCCTTGCAGTGCATAGAAGACCCCCAAAACACATGGATAAAAGCGCACTCAGGCTTTGAAGGAAATGAACGTGTGGACAAATTGGCAAAATCAGTTGACGAAGCAGTTCCAATATCAAGAATAAAATGGATAATATGACAGAACACGCTTGACTGACTTCAGGATATGTACAGTAAAAGAACCTAAGGGAAAACCATAAGTAAATACTTCAAGGACATCAGGAAAGCACATAAGATCATTGGGAAAATGAGAATTGACAATACACTATGCCAATTATTAGCGGGACACGGAGGTTTTAAACACTACCTACACAGATTCAAACTAGAAAACAAGGATACGTGTAACTGTGATAACAGCGGCGTTAAAACGGTACTCCACTGTATATGTGAATGCCCAAAATAAGCAGGCAAAACCTGGAAGCGGAGCTAGATGTAACAATAAAAGCGGAGAATATTAGCAAAATAATGGAAAACGATAACACAAGAAACAAGTTTGTAGAATTTGCCAGAAAGTAAATAAAGAAAACGATAGAAGATAAATAGATAAGACATAGAAATGATACAGAGTCGAAAAGAGGGAGATATGTCTTATAGATATAATATATGAAAAAGGTGTTGCAGCAGACACTGATCCGAAAATCGGTAAACCTGGCATAACCTGTAACGTCCTGCCATCTTCGCCTTCAGTTTTCTTTTTTCCAAGATAACATCGTCCTAATCGTACTATACTTAACTGAGCAAATCGAAATAACTTTTTTGAAATCATTGAATCTTTCAATGTTTGGAAAATTTAAATAAATTATATTTGATTTAGTATTTATTAAATCAAAATACAAATTTGAAATTACAATTACGATTTTGACATTTGACAGCTCTTTCAGTAGTTCAGAAAGATTTTTATTCGTTGAAATAAAATAAAGAAAAGTAAAGTGGTTTTTATTCCTGGTATTTTTGCTTATCAGCAGCTGGCGGGTATATTTGTTGTTATTCGTATTTCGTCTACCATGTTTATACCGTTCGCAGTCTGTAATTCTACTGAACACGTTTATGATAGCGAGCTTATTGAATGGCCGCCAGTCCTTACCAGTTATCACTAGTTACTTTAACTTTAGTTTCAACTTCCAAGCACTCCATCCGAGTGCTCAATCGCTTACAACTAGTTAGGTTCAATAATATTTTTCTTTAGGCTGTATTCTGTTCGTACGATAAAGATGAGAATAAACAAATGAAGTGTGGACAAATACAGTGACTGCGTTTCATCATAGAAAATATTACTATTTAAGGAGATCGTTCGTTACTCGTTCTCGTCCTGTAGTAAAATGATATTCCTAAGAAGATTGTAGAATAGAATAATTTATTTGCTAAAATGGCCTGCCTATACAGGGTTAATTTATCGTCACTGGTCAAATTTTGAAATAAGGAAGTAAACATAATTACAAAGGTGTGTTTTAAATTTTATCGTCTAATTGCTTAGATCATTTAGTAATCTAATTGTAATATTTTGTTAAAAAAATCGATTTTAAATGGTCCTTAAGAATACATCAATTGTTGTTCTTATACGAAATGTATCGACTTCAAGGTCAGTGACGTCGGCCTACCGTTATTCGCGAGTGTGTGTTTTCCTCTGCTGCGTAAAAAACCGTAAGACCCCGTCCAGATTGAGCGAATCGCGCGCGTATTAGGCCTGATTACAAACAATTTAACGAGGTGGTCGGGGTTCAAGTCCCACACGAGTCGTGTTTCTTTTTTTATCTTTCTTTTTTTACATTATTATGTTGCACATTAAATATAATAAAAAAGTACTGAACTATATTTATTACTATTTACGTGTGTGAAATTTTATTGAATTAAGGAACATTGTAAATCAGGCTTTTGTATACTATAAAAAAGAAAGACATAAAAAAAGAAACACGACTCGTGAGGGGCTTGAACTCCGACCACCTCGTTAAATTGTTTATAATCAGGCCTAATACGCGCGCGATTCGCTCAATCTGGACGGGGTCTAAAAGACTCTTCTCTAAAGGCCGCGGTCCGAATCACGCTATCACGAATCACAAAAAGACACAAGTTTTGAAGTTGACAGTTGACACTTCATTCTATGTCACATGTGTCATATTTCAACTTTCAGCTTCAAGAAACAGTTACATAAAAATTAAAATTTGATAAATTATTATTTAATACTTTAATTATAAAATTAAAACAAATATATGACTACGTTTTTAAATTTTTCTTAGATTCTTTCCCTTAGATTATGTGAAACATTTCATGATGTTCAACTTGTATTTTCTAGAATAGACCTTTCAAATAAGATATAAAGAACGTAAAATTTACACCAAAAATTTATTTACAAACATGTCTCTAAGAATAATAAGACCGAGCATAGTACAAATAATTAAAACACAGAATTGCAAATATACCACTTCACCAAAATCAATTGCCAATATACGGCTAAACGAAAAAAGCTTTGTAACTGATGACTATACAAATATTACTCCTAAAATAATTTCATATTTGAACAGAAATTTGCATTTGCAACCGAATAACCCACTATCCTTAGTGCGCCAGCGAATCATAAAATACTTTTACTCTTCATTTACACATGGGGGTAACCCAATCTTCAGTGTTTACGAAAATCTGTCACCAATTGTATCAACAAAGCAGAACTTTGACGACTTGTTGATACCGGGCGATCATCCTAGTCGAGCCAAGTCGGATTGTTATTATGTCAACAGCAATACTCTCTTGCGTGGCCATATGACTGCACACCAGAGTGAGCTCCTCCGGTCTGGTCTAAATAATTTTTTAATGATTGGAGATGTTTACAGAAGAGATGAAATAGACTCTACCCATTTTCCAGTTTTTCATCAAGTAAGTGATTTATATATTCAATCTAATAACTTTAATTAGATTAATGAGCACAGTTCAATTTTTATAAATTATAGATTTTATAATAGACTAGCTGTGCCCCGCGATTTTACCCGCGTTTAATTTCTAAGAAATCCATATAAACTTCAACACCCTATTTCACATCCTTAGGGGTAGAATTTCTAAAAAAAATATAATTAGCCTACGCCATAACATCTGATCATAACATCTGTTTATAGCTCACTATATCACCTTTGAATTTTATATATAGATTATGATTAAGATTATGGTACCAATAAGAAGTGTATGGGTTTGCGACAGCTGTAAATAAAAATACTTAATTTTGTTTCATAAAAACAATATACAACAAACTAAGATTAGGAAATTCAAAAGGACAATCTATGTCTAGATGAGACATAGATTGTCAGACAAGTATTAAGAAGTGATAATTACAAAGCATGCATGACGGCATAACTTCACAAGTTCACTGATGTGATATATAACTGAGCATGTTCAGTTGTAGACTGTAAACTCCATCAAATAAATCAATATCAACAATTTACAAACTACTGTGATATTATATCAATATCATATTACATAAATAATAATTTAAAATTTCAGGTTGATGCTGTTAGGTCTCAATACAAGGAACAGCTGTTTGAAAATCACCCAGACTTAAACATATTTGAATCTACCTTTGATGCAATGAACCCACATGATTATATAAATTCAATAGATGATCCCACAAAACAAAGCTGTCACACATTAGAAGCTGCCAAAATGATGGAGGCACAGTTGAAAAATCAACTGATTGGCTTGGTGAAGACACTATTTGGTGATGACATTAAACACAGATGGGTAGATGCCTACTTCCCATTCACCCACCCTTCGTGGGAATTAGAAATATATTATGAAAATAATTGGATGGAGGTTTTAGGATGTGGTATTGTCAGGAATGAAATTTTGGCAAATTCTGGTCCTATTAATACAATTGCATATGCCTTTGGGTTGGGGCTAGAACGACTTGCAATGGCTCTGTACAAAATTCCTGATATAAGGCTCATGTGGAGTAATGATTCAGGATTTCTCACTCAGTTTCAAAACAAAGGTATCAATGACAAAATAACATATAATCCAGTGTCAGTATACCCACAGTGTGTCAATGACTTGTCGTTCTGGTTGCCACCTTCTGTTACAATAGACACATTTATGTGCAATGACTTTTACGATCTAGTGCGAGATGTTGGTGGAGATATTATTGAACAGGTAATAAATAACTTTCTTATTCTTCCTTGGTTAAATTATTAGATTTAAAAGTAAATGGATGCTATGATTTATAATATAAAATTAACTTTGTCAAGTCTATTTGCCAATTCCTTTGAACTACTTTAATTTAAAAAAGCCATATCAATTTTTTTTTATGACCAAGCTAATTTCGTAAGAGGTAGTGGCATGCTGCATTGCAGCCAAATGGTACTAGCACATTTATATAGGTGCTTCTTGCTCATTTGATTCTGGCATAAAGTGACAGCTGCGCTGTGCGGGTTTTCGGTGACCAAAGGAAGGAGGGCAACACATCTGTTATAACATTCACATAATGTTTATAGGCCATGGTAGTCATCAAAAAGGTTTCAACTGCTTGTTTGTTATTAAAAACAATTTCCTTTTTTAGGTTAAACTGAAGGATAAGTTTGTACACCCAAAGACAAATAAACATAGCCTTTGCTTCAGCATTGTCTACAGGCATTTAGAGAGAACTTTAACACAGTCTGAAGTTAATGCAGTTCATAAAGAAATAGAAAAGGCAGCAGAAAGTGCTTTAAGTGTTGTTATCAGATAAATAAACTTATAGAAATGGTATTAGTTATTTTCATTTATCTTCCAATTTTGTGTTATATTATCAAGGCGTATTAGCGTTGAGTTTTAGTAGGTACCCTCTACAGCCCCCATTTAGATAACTAAAGGTATATAGTTGTTGGAAGTGGATTTTGCAAAAAAATCCAGGACATTACCTAGATCTGTTGCTTATGCTGTGCTTCCATATGAGCCTGTCTCATCCTCTCTCAGCCTTACCAACTTTATAAAAAAAAGGGCTGTCCTGCTGCATATGTATTTTGTCTTCCAATGCGCGGAAGAGGCTCCCGCGTCTACATACAATAAGCTCCCTTATTAATTCTTCCGAGGGAGCTTCACACAGGACAGGGTTACACCAACAGTTTCTGAGCCTCATATTCAACTCCAAGGTAAAATATCTAAGAAATAGAATTTTCAACAATAGATAAAGATTAAGGGTCAATTCACACCAAAAGCGCGGCAAAGGGCAGCGAAGCGGAGCGCAGTTTGTGTCATATGAATTTCAACTTTATAATATATACAATAATACTTATTATCGCATGAGAAACTCGAACGAGACGCGCGGAAGTCGCGAGAATTCGATAATAAGTACTATATTAATGAAAATAAAGTTTAAATTCATATGACACTGAAAGTGCGCTCCGATTTTGGTGTGAATTGACCCTAAGAGTTTCAGTCATTCTGATTTTTATTTATCTCTGCAAAATAGGATTTTACGAGTGGGATGCAAGGTTTGGATACCTACACACACTACTACAAAAATATGTTCAAGTTACGGTGTACGTGTACCTACTACTGGCTACATCTGTAATTTTTGTATGTTTCGGTTAATTAATGTTATGGGAGAGAGATATACTCTATCCAACGCCTAATGTACTTGTATACCAATTTCGAAAAGGGAAGAAAGACTAAAAAAATATCGCTGACAAAATAATTTATCAGACTGCTCCAAGGTCTCGTGGTAAGCATGCTCAACCACGTGACAGAAAGACCAAAGAGGGATTATTCAATTTCTAATCACAGTTCCGGACTGTAATTAGAAATTCAGGATTGTTGCATGTTAGGACGAGGCTAAGGAGTGTATTATGTAGATACTTGTGTACAATGCACTTGTGTCAGCGCAGATGGATCATCCCTATAGACATGAGCCCATATGAAGAAATTGTGAACTTAAGATCAGAATTTTGCAAATGGTGTTTTCGAAGAAAATGTCGACAGCAATGCTATACAATCTATCAGTAGTTAGTGCGCTGACAAATGGTAAAAATGTGATTTTCTTCATACATAAAATTAAACAATTTTTTTTCTTCAAAAGTAATTAATAGTAAAAAAATTAAAGTTGTTTATAATAGCTTATGCTGTCCACAAAAAAAAACAGATCGATTGGTTGACTTTTGATCCTAAATTCACAATATCTTAATATTCGTGGTCCCCGCGTCTTAGTGAAAATTCGGATAGGAAGACATTAATAAAATAAACATAATTTTAACATGATACATTTATTTCTTTTTTATAATTTAGATGTGATTTTGTATTTATCTGCACCTGCCACCTATACCTTTATCTATAATAAACTAAGTATTTTATTGAAAACAATGTGATGTTGAAATCGAGATTCACACTACTTTGTTCCCATGGGTACCTACCTATTCCTTTCCGGTACGAACGCAGTACGTAACAGTATAAGACAGTCCGGAGCCAATCAATCCACAATCAAAAACTATAGTAAGGTTCCATACCTCGAAAGTAAATTAGGTATAAAGCATGGGTGTCACAAAACGAGCATTCGGAGGGTTTTGATGGCTACCGACGTCCATAGACATCGCATGATTAATATGCAGATGTGCTCAAATTACGCGAGTGCGTAGTTCTCGCTTTGAAGCTGTACTGTACCTATCATGTGAGGAGATGTACCCCACCCCTGGTGCCTGCCCGATTCGACTGCAAAGCACCATGACTCTAGCTCTTACTGAGATGTATTTAATTTTTCATTCGAAAAACGCTCATTGGTTCACTAAAAAGTGCGCCTAAAGTAAGTGTATATATATATATATATTATCTTTAGGCGAGTCAATTCAAAATGTGTGATGTTCAAATGCAAAATATTTAGTCTAAAAAATCTAAAAAAGTCTTACTTCCTAACAAAGATAAAAAAAAATTTTACACTTCATTATAAAAGCAAGGCAATAAAAATATGAGTCAATATATCCACCACTTAGGCTACCCCAGGGGGGAGACATTCTCTGTCTACGGTGTCATACATACTATAGGTGACAATTTTTCGCAGCGCCATCGCTTTTTCTACTCGCGTAAACTTATAAGCACGTAGTACCCAATCGAGCTACAGATGGCGCTTTAGCTAAATCGATAATAATTGCAAAAATTTTTATTAAAAAAATAAGTATTAATAAGTTTCAATTTTTAAAATAAGTATAGTACGCTTATTTAATTTTTTTTTTACAGTAACTTACTGAGTTGGAACCAATTTGTGGCACACTTATGATTATGTACATGTCTTATGCACTGGTTAATCTCTTTTTCCATTTCATGTAAATTATGTGTATCACAAATAAATAATTCTTATCCTTATTTGGATATTGATGTAAATTCAACATTATTTTCATTATTTCGTAAAAGATTTTTTAGCATGGCAAGAACATAGAAGAAAGAAGACAAATTATCTAAAATCACAGATCAGTACAAAATGGCGTTTACGCATGTCTGTAGTCTTCCTCCATTTTGTATGTTTTTTGTGGTTTCTCGGTTTGGTTATAAGAATCATGAGCAACATTCGCATAATTATACGAAAACTAAAATAATTAATAATTAATTAGAATAGATTTAAGTAAGTTACGATTTTTTTAAAGGATTCTATTGAGTTTGATATAAATATCCACTTGTAGAATATAATAGAAATTATATTGTAATTCTGTACAAGTGGATATTTATATCAAACTCGATAGAATCCGTTGAAAGAATCGTAATTTACGTAAATACAGGGTTAAATGTAATTAACGCAAGACTTCTTGCAGGCAGCATGTCTACATGGCTCATCAATACCAACAACATTTGTTCTACGACTTTTGAAAATTAATAGTTTTAAAATTTTAATATTCCTATACAAAATTAATATATTGCCTCTGAACTATCATTTAGTCTGCGTGCGGCTAAGAAAATAGCGCGGGAAACGCGCGCAGCAAGATAGGGGCTCCCGCGCGTCATTCTTACAAGATACAGAGTAATAAATAATAGAGGGTGCAAAACATTTTTTGTTTTTATTTTTTTTTGTGCTATTTATCTAGATTCGTAAAAAGTCGTAGAACAAATGTTGTTGGTATTGATGTAGACATGCTGCCTGCAAGAAGTCTTGCGTTAATTACATTTAACCCTGTATAGTTACCTAGCTAGCTATATATATATAGCTTTTGGGATTAGTTAGCGGATAGGAAACCAGACGGCGACACCGTTCAATAAAGGTGTCAAAAATTCTTGTGAGAGGGCTCTCTATTCCTTGTATATTACTGTACTCTATGGGCTACCCCTAGACCAGGGATGGCGAACCTATGGCACTCGTGTCATTGCTGGGACGTAACATAATATTTTCGGCACGTTTTTTTTCTAGTAAATAAATTTTATTTTATAAGTTTTCGAGGTGGTAATATTTTTATTATTATTTTTCAAGTTATCACAAAGTCAAGATTTTTTTATGGTATGTCTACATATTAAATAAACATTTTTTTAGAAAATTAGCACGTATATCCATAAAGGATCGCCCTACCCAGCCCTAGACTACCAGTCATCATGTTGCACCATAAAAACTTAACTTGCTGAAAAATAACTCACAATTGGTAATATTTCCAATACCTTAATTGATTGTCTAAGGACCTTCTTAGTCGCGTATTAATAAAAAGGAATTCCAGTAACAGAACACTGAGATTTACTTTATTAATCTAAGACAAATCGACCTTAATACAATTGAACATTTACAATCAAAGAAAAAATTCTTAAATGTAGAGAACTTCTATTAATACTAAAATAACTTACACTGAGAAACAAAACTTATCTTCGAAATAATATCGTCGCGCGGGTTGACGTAGATACTTTACCTACTACTTTAATAAGCGTAGGTATACCTATGTAGTATGTACCACAACTCGCTAAGTGTAATGAAGAAGAAGAGTAGTAATGAGGGTGTATAAAAAGCGGAAGCGAAGCCAACGCGATGGACCACGTACTAAGGCCAAGACCATGGATCATGATAAACTAATTTTAATCATTTATTTACACAATAATTACATATTGCTATACATACTAATAGGTGACAGACGATCTTAGTAAATACCTAGGTACCTACGTCTACGATATTTTTCCTTACACCATTAATCAAATATGTATGATACAAAAGTATTTTAGGAAAGCATGTTATATCAAAGAGTTTACTTCTCATTCTAAATCTATCGTAAGGTATGCGTAGATACCTATGTTAACAAATTACCTCACTCAAAAAAGCAAATATTAAATAAGAATTGTGAATAATTTAATTATATCACATTCTCTCTCACCACGACATTTTGTTAAACAGAGTGTCGTTAAATTAATCAAAACACTGAACGTTTATTACGTAAGGAATATGAGATAATCACCCTATCTGATATTACGGCTGCTTCTGTGAGAAACATTACTTTTATTTTAGGCAACGTGTTCATTTCACTTTCAGTTACGAAAATTATATCATTTTCATTTTGCTACTTATATTTATTTGATACAGTAAAATACTATTGATCCTGTAGGTTTCTTCTCCAACCATCGTGCGACTTACATAACATATTATGTTACTGGTGACTATACATACAATTAATTATATCTACTTATGTCTTAATATATCACAGCTAAATGTTACCCGAACTTATTCCCAATAATAATTTCTTAACGTGATCTAATATACAATAGAACTTCATAGAGTATGAAGTTCTGTTTTAATAATAACAAAAGTAGGTAACACAAATATTTTTCATAACAATGAACATAAACTATTTAAGTGGATATTAATGTACACGTAATATTAAATATATTAACGATTGAAGATTCATCATACACCAAGTATGCAATTATCATCGGAATCCTCGTCATTACACTCATGATTATCTTGTTCTAAAAAGTCAGGCAGCGAAAATTCTGTAGGTTCGCTGTCTAAATTTTTCTTAACTTGAAACATTTTAGGAGAGACTGCATGTAAATCGGAAACAGGCACTTCATTTTCTCGTTTACGTTTCGCTTTTTGTGCTAATGGTTCATCGTCCGAGTCAGAATCTTGACCCTGAGTTTTACTATTACTAACCTCGTTTAACTTAACGGTATTGTTTGGATTGCGGTTCAAGTCAATACCTTGGTCGACCTTGCCTTGTTTGGATTTTATTGATGATTTCTTTTGTTTTAAAATATTTACTAGTCTGCTTCGTTGATCTGGATTAGACAAATTCGTTTTTAAAAGTTCCAATGAAATGATTTCTTTTTTTGAATCGGATCCTATCGAACGAATTGATCTAATCAAGTTTATTGGCTTAATAATCGACTCGTTAGGCCTATATTTAGACTGTACAGATTTTACTGATGTCGTTTCTTCCTTTTTTTCTTCTGATATAACAACTTGATCATCTGTCAAGTCGATAACGCTATCCGGATATAAGGATTGGTTCACGTTTTGTTTTCTTTTTAGAAATCCCTTTTTCTTAATTCTAAGATTTATAGGTAATATTTGACCAGTCTCTGTATCCATTTTATAAAATTGCAGTTCTTTTTCATAACAATCTTTGAGTTCAGCAAAAGAAGAAACTACTGACAGTTCTTTGCGTCTTTCCAATGCTTGACATACTATCGGTTGTTCTAATACAGCAACAGTAGGTATTATTTGGTCATTATTCATTATTTTAATAGGTTCGGTTCTCGTTATTGCTTCTGAAGGATATAAGTTTATTGATGCTAATAGCTCTTTATGTGATCTTACCTGTATTTTTTCATCGCATATAGCATCGTTTTCTGAAATACCCGACATTTCCATCAAATCAGATAATATAGACTTTTTATTAGGTTGCACTGCTGAATCAACATTTACAATTCCGCTTTGCATATTAGAACTATTTTCTCCAACTTCACCTATAACATCTGATACTGCTTCAGTATCAAGATTTATTATTCCATCTGTCGAACTTGTAATACTTGGAACCTCAATTGGCGGAGTACATTCAGCTTTATTTTGAGTAGTTTCTGTTAATAAAACATTTTTATCACTTTCTGAAATACTGGTTTCTTTATTTAGATTAGCTTGATCATCAATATTTAACGGTTCTGAATTTTCTTCAATATCATTCTTTACTTCGGTTGAATTCATCTGCACTTGAACAGCTACTAATATTTCAGATAATTTACCTATTGCTTCAGGCGTGAAATTTATATCAGGGTCAATTGACAATGCTAATTCGCCACTAGGTAATAACACTATTTGGACACCAGGTGGAAGAACTGTTTGGCCTCCTTCAGTAATTATATTATCTGCTCCTATAGTGGAACTAGACACTGAGTTATTTGAACAGAGTAAAATTTTATTTTTGCCCAAAAATATTGGCGTTTTTGATGGACTATTATAAACAGTGGTTTCTTTGAAAACAACATCAGGTGAAGTATTAGTGTACTTGTTTGGAGTATATGGATTCGACGTAAAATTTTCAATACTATTTGCCATTGAACTTTCTGTACTATTATTTTCAAGAGAGTCAGTCAATTCATTGTAATGTTCGTTATTATATTTATCTGGATCATTTTGTGGCAATTGTTCTTGCAATCCTTGTTGGTATAACGAACCTCGACTGCTTACTGAAATTTTTGGTATCGGACGCCCCCGAGTTTTACATGGAATATTGACGATGCACTTTTGTTGACTATCATTATCGCATTGCGATTCCAAGTTTGTCTGTTCATCTGCTGACATGTTGGGAATGTAAACTTCCGAGGCACTGGAGGCAGATATTTCACTAGTAAAATTAGATACTTCTTCTGATTTATTTGATACATCATTTATGTTCTCTTCTATACTCGAAGTCACAACTTCTACCACACTTTGGCATCGATTATTAGCATATATTTCAGAATTTTGGGACGTCATATTTTTTTCATCCTCATCATCAGAAAGAACGATAGGATTACCCAATGTAGGATTGTCTTTTTGCACAAAGCTTAATGGCATGAGTTTTTTATTTAGTACCATTGATGTTTGTGTACTATTATCTGTTGTTTGATCTGTTAAAGTATTATGATCATTATGGTTAAGTTTGTGCAGTGACTTTTTCAAGAGACGGTCTCTACAACAACAAATACATATTGGTTGCGGACAGTAATGTGGTTCTTTTGGAATTTTATTAGTCAACAGTTTCTCTGAAGCCCAGCAACAATACCGCGAGCCTTTTAAATGAGATATTTGAGGTCCAAAGTTCTTAGGTCTGCCCCTTTTTTTGGGAAGTATTACAGGATTTGCACATATTTCTGAGCCAGCATTTTTAATTTTTTCCGTTGGCCTTTTTAATATCGATCTGACTTCACTATTTCCCATTACTTTGTTATTCTCATCTTTTTTGTCTATTAAAACTTCATTTACATCGTTTTGTCTAGACTGTTTCATTAGATTTGACTTTTTTTTCTTTTTTTTCTTTCTGTCATCAATTGTTTGATTAGATAGAAGTTGAAACATCTTTTCCAAAGTGTCAGATGCTAAAAGTATCCCACCAAACATATCCTTCTCGCTTGGTGGTTTTGAATATTTCGGGGCCGCATTCCATGCCACTGGTACTCGTGCAGGAGAATTTAGTGAATATCCAAATCTATAATTTTTAGGTCCATTTATCAATGTTTTGCCAAGTAAATTTTGAAATTTGTGTTTATTTATTCTTCGAATTACAGAACGACCACCTTGTTCTAAATCTACTGTTTCAGCATATTCGTTATCCTTCAAATGTCGGTCATCAACATTGATTTCTATAGAACTTTTACTAGTTTCACAATCATTCATTTTGTTTGACCATTGGTTTTCGTTTAGACTTTCTTGCCCTTGTGGCAATTGTTTGATGCTTAAATCAGCAACAATTTCTACGGGTGGATTATAGCTGATGTTATTATCTTTCATAGGTGTAATTTCTACAGTTAGAAGATTATCATTTCTTTTGCATGTCTCTGCAAAATTTTTTACGGTATTGTTTTCAAGTGGAGTGATATCTTTCATAATTGTCTTATTATTTGTCGATGTAATTATTGGCACTATATTTGATATGCTAACTTTAACTGCTGTAGTTTGTACTTCCGTCGGTGGATCAATATTTTCTGTTTTATTTGTGAATTTGCAGTTTTCTAAGCATATTTTTCCATCTATCATTTTAGTTTCAAAACATTTATGTAAATCAATGGTCAATCTTTTACATTCTTTGAGCAATATTCGGTTTTTCTCGCAACTTAGGAAACCAGCAGTTAACCTCTTTAATCTAGTATTAAAGTCTGGATTTTTACAAAGTTGTATAGGATTGTAGCTACGATTTTTAGGCTTTTGCAATAGCCAACTAGAATATTTTACTCTATGTGAGTCTTGTTCATATTCGGAACTGTTAACGTTGTTTTCACATGTATTCTGTGCAGTTTCCATTTTCTCATTAGCTTCTTTGTCGAATTCCGATTGCTCGGGAACATCTTTGGTCACTTCTATCTTTTCTTTTTTTATCTTAACAGCTTTACTTTCTATAAGAGAACATTCGATAATTCTTAAATCACGCACCTTAGTATAATCTATAAACTTAAATACATCCATATCGTCCACTTTTTTTGTGTATACCACTGGCGTAAGTAAAAGTTTATAGTCAAATTTAGGGGATTCATCTATTTTATTTTCTTCTTGACTATATTGTAATGGTTTGTTTCTTATCGTTACATCTGAAACAGTAAAAAGGTCTTAAAATGTTGATAAACCAATAATAACGCACTTCATATAGCGTAACGAAACCATGTAAATATATGTTAGGTGCGCTAATAATAATAATTAATAACTTTTTTTTACATCTAAAGTATTAATAAATATACAGTTAGTATGTTTAATCTTTTGTATACAGGATATCCCAGAATTGGCGTTGAAAACTTCATGTGCGTGTGAGGAAGAGTAAACGAGTTAATATGATATGATAATAATATATGTGGACATATCACACTGCGTTAGCCTAGCCCCGTGCTAAGTACCGTAAGGACTTGTGTTACGGGTACTAGACAACGGACAATATATTTAATATGTTTTTATAAATTTAAGAAATTTCATGTTTAAGATTTTTATAGTAGATAAATACATATAATACACAGATAAACATCCATGACCAAGGTGGGATTCGAACCCGCGACCCTCGGCGCAACATGCTCCACTTATCCGAGCCCTGTACCACTGCGCCAACCTGTTCGTCAAAGTTAGATAAAGATAGATTATATAACTATAGTTACTTTAAAATTCATATCAATACTGCGAATTGTTTTATAGCCCTCTAGTGCTATCGCTGGTAGATGATTTTTTTAAAATTTTAAAGCATTAATATTTGTTTACTTCATCTTAGTTGTCTTGTCTAGATAAAAAGTAAATTCAAAGATATAATATGTGTTTTGTGATTTTTGTGTATCGTATGTACCTAATTATTTAAGTAATCCTTGTTTTATCGTATAACTGGTTAGTGATCTCACCTCATTAGGTGAGATCACTAACCATCAGCACTGATCTTCCATTGGGGCCATTGCCTCAATGGAAGATCAGTGCTGATTTTAAATCACAAACACTGAGTTGGGACCAATTTGTGACACCTTTTATAAATAATAGTGCTTGTAATTAGTTATAGATTTGGTGATCACAAATAAAAGAATCTTTCTTTCTTTCTTTCAAAGATTTGTACCCTATACTTTTAGCACTATACCTCTAGCTATATTTTTGGAAACCTTTGGATTTTTTTATTACCTTCCGTAGCATCTTCTTCAATTTGTTCCATTCCATCGTCTTCTAGTTCAATTCCATCATCAAGTATTATTAAATCATCTAGTTGCACTTCGTAATCCTGTTTCTCCTCTGCAATACCGCCTTTATTCATGCTTATCGCCGAAGAAGTAATAGGTACTTCTGTACTACCGAATGTATCCTCAGGATCACATGAGTTCGTTTCCGCAGTACTATGAGTTACAACTTCCTTTTTGTATTGAACGGTCTCCATTTGTGGGGGTAAAGTTATCAGAGTATCATCACAATCTTCATCAGAGTCAAGCAACTCTACACCACCTGTGACACTTGTTATTTTTGGTAAAACTTCATCGTGGCACTCATCTTGAATGTTATCTGTATTATTCAATGTACATTCCAGGTCACTATTTATTTCAGATGCCGGGATTTTAGCTTGTTCAACTGGGATATGCATGGCTTCCAGAATTTTAACGTCTGTAGAACCGTAGGAATCTGGTTCCAGATCTTCTCTTTTTATATTGTCTATACATATTTCTATTTTCGTATCGTCCGGTTTTGATATATCTGTGGCTAGAAGAGTTTCACTGTGATGTTCAGGTTTTCCATCGACGTCACTATCGGAATCCTCATCAATATGTATAGTTTCCACGGGCGTTTCAATGATTACGACATCTGGAGCTTTTTCTGCTAAAACGTAGGTAATATTTTTATGAGAATTTAATTATATTATAATATTATATTAATAATAATTTTAATAAAAAACAACATCAAAACACGGGGACTTGACATATAATATAAATTAGATTTTGCATCTGTGCTTCAAGTGTTATTTTTTATAGCATAAGAGGACAAAAGGTACAGACGCCCATTAACATCTGCCCATGCGGATGTGTAGCTACTTTGCCCAATCGCCCCATTTTGGCACCGGTTGCTGACAAACCACAGGAAATGCATCATACACAATCGTCACTTTTAAAACGGTATCAGGTGTGCGAGAGGTATCTCCCCTATCGTGCCAGTCTTATGCAGCTGCAATATAACAAGCCTGATTCGGAACTACCTACCTCTTACACTTAATACACGATAAAAACAAACAAACATACATACCTACATATTTATTTTATCAGAGGTTTGGTTCCATATAAAAAGTTTTTTTTTTAATTTTCACTTTTTTTATTTAAAAATAAGAAAAATTCAAATACCTTTCAATTGAAAATCAAACTCAAAAACCTCAAAAAATATATTTTTTTACAAACAAGTAAATCGGGGTTTTAACAGTGTAAAACCGGCTCTGAAGCTTTGTTTTTAACTGTGCGTAGTAAACCTACTCGTAACTACGTCATTAAATATTTTAAAAAAAGTTTAAAATATTGTTACTCACTGTTAACTGGCTCCTCTAATGACAAACTTTCCTGAAAATAAAGAATTTCATTCGTTAGTATCGTAACCGTACTACTAGGTGAGTCTCGATCCAGTGGAAATAACCAGATGAAAAATAGATGTTGGCCGACCCAGATATGCTCACAAAATTTCAGACTTCAGTTTATTGAATTCAATGCGAAAAGTGCTAATCATGATAGAAATACTAGGGACAGGCACAAACTAGACATACCATTTCATAGACTGAGCAGAGTAAAGAATTCCTTTAGGGGTTAATGTATACGCCTCTACAATAAGATCCCAGAAAGCGTTCAAAAACTCTCAATCAACATATTTAAAAAGTAGTTAAGGAACGCTTGTGTGGTAAGAGATATTACAAAGTAATAGATTTTATGACAGATACCACACCTTGGGAATAGTACCCTCCTCCCAGGCTACTTCTATATAAAAATAAATGTAAATCATATTTTTTTATTGTATATAATTAAGAATAAATTGGTTTATATTTTTAGATAAATCTCTAATTAATGAGGCCCGCTGAGTTTGTTTCGCCGGTTCTTCTCAGGACTGGGCAAGGGTTGAACCGGTCGTAGATGAAATTTTTGACGTTCAAAAAGCAATTTTGTAATTCAATTTTGAACAAAAATATTTTGATTTTATTTTGTGACACGAGAATTTTATATACAAGATATAGGTATATATATATTATATATTATATTAATTAATAAAAATACATAGTAAATTTCACAGATGCATGAAAAAAAAGGATTTCTCCGACAGGTGGCCTGGGTCAGATACAGTCTTTGTCAGTGTAATGAGGCCCACAACAGGTATTATCATGAACAGTGGGATAGCAATGAATTCAATATAAGATAATGCCATTTCTACGTTGTACCCGCGTCGGCCGGCGCGACTAGGATGCTCGCTCGCGTACATATGGTGGTATCAAATTACAGCTGTTGCGATTCGAGTAACGTGTGAGTTGATAGTTTCCTCTTCCCGACATCGTCTGGGCCTGCTCTTGTCCGTGCACCTCACGCCCGCATGACACCGGCGTGAAGTGACAGCCATGCTGTCGGGTTTCGTGCAGTTTGTGAATAGCCCACAGAAGCCGGGGAACGGCGGGCAACGCATCAGCGAAATTGTGCGATGTCCATGAGCGACGGTAGTCGTCAAAAGGCTCCGATTTCTCGTTTGCCTCCCTGTTATATAAAAAAAACACATTATGCAAATCACTTACAAATTCCTCCCGCAAAATAATTTTCTTCTTCGTCACCAACTCCTCCCAAGACGGAAACTCTTTCACCACAATAAATTTGAATCTGTAATAAAAAGTTTTAAAAGTTATAGGGGAACGAATTTTAGACTGTTACGCCAACTAATGACTGAAATATAAACTTTTAACAAGCGTATTTTCTTTTTACGTTTTTTTTGTAAAAACTAAGACATAAATTTAGTACGAAAATATACTAACAAAATTAAATGTCTATATGACATTAGTCTTTCTTTTGCTGTTTGCAAGTGTTTAATTATTATTATTTGTATTATTGATTATTAATATGAATACCAAAATATAACATTGGACCACGCCACATTCTGCTAAAGTGCTGCCTCTATGTTTATTGCACGATCCCTATGACACTACAATACTGTAAAACTCTTCATTGCACGTGACTTTCACGTTTTCAGGGTCCGACATTAACGTAGTTTATACAGTACTAGCTTCCGCTTGCAGCTTTGCCCGCGTGGATTTCTGTCATCAAAAATGGGTACATATAAACCTTCCTCTTGAATAGAGTGATTAAATCAATCAATCAAAATCTTTTTAAAAAACCCCATCAAAATCTGTTGCGTAATTTTAAAGATCTAAGCACAAACACAGACGCGGCAGAAAGCGACTTTGTTTTATACTATATAGTGATGGGAGGAAGGCACCTACGGTTCAAACTGAGGACGGCTGAAGCAAATCAAATATCTCGCCTAAGTTGAGGGTTACGTGAGTCAAAGTGAGAGGGCGAAAAGACGGAATACGAATAGAATAGAAGAAGCGAGAGACATTAAATGAAACCACATATTTAGTGTATAATTTCCAGGCTACACAACTATAAACAGATCAATCGGAACAATAGTTTAGCCACAGGAATTTTTTAAAGTTTTTTCTCACTTCGTACACGCTGTATCGCAGCTGATCGCCGACTATGGCCGGCCGTAGTCATTCACCCGTGCTCGTGTAGCCGCCCGGTAAAAAGAGTGATAACATTTTTTCGCTATTTAACTTATTTGAAAAAAATATTTTCGTATACTTGTCGTAAATTTTTTTAATAGTTTCGGATTACCTGTAGGCACTTATAGTATATGCGGTTTAATTTAATGCCTCTCGCCCTTATCAACCCTGTATATAATCCCCAAGCTATAGACGACTAACGGTAACATATTTTAACCGTAGGTCTTGCCTACTCATTTAACCACGACCGCTGTAACATGAGCCAAGCAAAAATAAAGAATTAAATGCAGCTCCGAATCCAAGTGGGTGCTTAGGAGGCATAAAATGGGCTCCTTCTCAACTCCAAGCACCGGGCCCCACCAGAGCTTAATCCGACGCTGATTAGACGAATGGCGAAGCAATCCCGCTCAAGTAGTTATTAGTTTTATAATAATAGAAAGCCAGCTGTCAAAATTCTTACCGCTTAGCTATCTCTGCTTGTAGTTCTGTCGGTTTCTGCTGCCACGCCTTCTCCAGTTTAGAGGCGGTGCCGCCGTACGCGAACCAAAACTTATAGAATTTGATTCTGGCCAGCTCCTTCATCTGATACCATCGCCGCTGCAGCAGCATGGGCGAACACTGCCGACCGCTGAAATCAAATGCCATGGAAGTCAGTCGTATAGAGCCATCAATTAAAAACTTAAAGGGTTTATGTTTATCTTAGACAGTTTTAGCTTTTCCCTCCCTGCGATCATATCAAAGAGGCGTTGTGGTTGCCGCTGTTGATACTGGCGATACAGGAGTACAGCGGTGGGAACGATTTGTGACCCGAGCCTGATTTATTTGTAGGTCCTACGAGACTACTTCAATATTCCAAATATTGAAGTACATATTATTACGTATCTCAGTTTCAAATTTTTCATTCATAAATTTCACAGGGTTGAAAATTCAAGGCGACCCGAAGTTCCTGTAAAGGAGTAAAAATAAGTCGGTGGGACGGGCGGGGATCTGATGATATCTAAGTTGTTGCGATCTACAAGAAGATTCATTTTTTTTTCAATTTCATCTAGATCGTGTAAAGTATACACGCTTATATAAGTAGTAGTAGTTATCGTCCATTCCCACAAAAATAACGTGACCACATCAATGAAGCCGAAGATAAAATGTAAATCCATTAAAGTTAGCTATTCGCATAGAGATTCCAGCCGCCTTGATTCGATACCTCTGATATTTACCTGTAAGGGTAAAAAATACAAGTTTTTTACCGTTTATTGTAATCCAGCGTCAGATACACCCACGCTCTTATCAGCTGGTCTCCCTTCAGCTCTTCTATCTTATACTCTTTGACCAGCTCGAAAAGCTCGTGCAACACTCTGGGTTCTTGGCTTTGTTCTGTCATGCTCTCCTGGAATTAAGTGAATTAAGGTGAATTAAATCTCTGTCTCACATCAATCAGTTATCACCATCATTACAGTTTAAGGTGATTTTAGGTGAAAAGTTGAGGTACCGGCCACCATCCAATTTTTGTCAACCTGAACAGGTTCTTTGATTTTTTATAGGCACTAAAATTTGTAAATCATAGCCGATAAAGGGTTTTTTTTAGAATTCCTGTAAGTCTACTTGTTTAGAGTATCTAAATATATAATAGTGGCGTGAAGATGAGTTTACCTACTTGGTGGGAAGATTGTTATAGTAATTTCGTAAAGGAAAAGGAAGAAAACGAGTAAAAAAAACTGTTAGTGTCCGCTGTTTAATTTGAATAAGGAACCGCTCGTATTTACAGCTTGCTCACCTGACCAATGACATCGACTTTCTCGTGCACCAAAACAAGGTCGAAGAGGAGCCAGTCCGTGACAGAGAGCCGGGCGACTTTCGTAATGTTCTCCCAACGATCCTCCGCCGCTAGAAGTCGTCGCAACTTCTTCAGTGTCAACGCCCTCATGCGCTTCCTGTAAACAAACAATTATGTCGATTTTGAACTTTGAAGTTCCAAAAAAACAAAATTAAAGAAGTAAAATTTGACGACCAGGCTGGCGCCTTGGCTCTATTGCTACAGAGCTCGGATAATCGGAGCATGTTGCACCAGAGGTCGCGGGTTCGAATCCCGCCTTGGTCATGGATGTTTATCTATGCATTGTATGTATTTCTATAATAAATATCTTAAATATATAAAATTTCTTAAATTGTAATAGTATATTATGTAACTAGTGAATAAAGGACGGATTTAAAGCGAGGGCTGTAGATGAGTCACGAGCAAGTGAAGGATCCTAACGATTGAATCACGAGCGCAGCGAGTGATTTAAGATGATTGAATCACGAGTGCAGCGAGTGATTCAACTGTTAGAATCCTGAGCGACGCGAGTGATTCATGGCCCTCGATATAAATTCATACTTTATTCAGGAGTTGCATACTATACTTTATACCATGACTACGAGAAAAAGACATACCTAATTTAAGCGAAAATAGAAATTTAATCAAAAAAGAAATGTTACATTAATTGAAATGGAAATTAAGCGTAATTTTCTTATCAATAGGGTCAACTTGTGAAAGTTTTTAATCTAATGCCAAACTCCTCGATCTCCAATCAAGTCTCGAGAATGTATTTGCACCAAAGAGTTTGAATTTCGAATCTTAGCGCAAGGAGTTTGTGTAAGCATTGAAATGGAGATCGGATATATTTTTGTGTTCCAAATTCAAACACCAAAACAGTGAATAAAAACAAAATCGTGAATAAAAGGCCTTTTTAATCACTGTTTTGCGTGAATAAAATAAGCTTTTTAGAGTAGGTATGGTATAAAATATATTAAATATATTCCGTTGTCTAG
>LUGF01042341.1:275019-302427 GCA_001625245.1 Calycopis cecrops
AAAAAAAAAAAAAACTATGCAGATTAAAATTACCCTAATGTGTGTGGTGCTCCTTGAATTTAGAGAGCGGTATTGACAGATATGAGATACAGATATCTTACCACATCTGCAGTGTGTGACAGCCTTTAATAGCGATCGCCTCATATAACTATGTCCAAAATTTCTTTATATTACTTAACGAAGACCTGGACCTAGAAGAACTGTGGGACCTCTGCGAGAAATACATCTAAATACGACGTAGACTTGTATTTAGGTATGTACTGCTTGTACGATTATCAATAGAAATATAAAAAATAGATATCTACCATCATTTATAAAACTCGTTAAAACATTCTTATCAAAAGAATGTTGTACCGCTACATTTTTATCCGAAGAATGTTGTTCCGCTTCCTGAGTTGGGGGTTCAGTAGCCGTCAAGTCTTCTACAGCGTCCTCACTCCCCTTCTCCTCTAGTACGTAAGCTCGTGTCTCCATAATCTGTAATTTAGTAACGCCTGTATAATATCATCCTCTGTATTCCACGGATATATATACAGGATTAAATGTAATTAACGCAAGACTTCTTGCAGGCAGCATGTCTACATCAATACCAACATTTGTTCTACGACTTTTGAAAATTAATAGTTTTTAAAATTTTAATATTCCCATAATAAATTAATATATTGCCTCTGAACTATCATTTAGTCTGCGTGCGAAAGCCGCGTACCTTGCGAAGGTCATTCTTAAAAGATCGCGTCATTCTTACAAGATACAGAGTAATAAATAACAGAGGGTGCAAACATTTTTTGTTTTTATTTTTTTGTGCTATTTATCTAGATTCGTAAAAAGTCGTAGAACAAAATATGTTGTTGGTATTGATGTAGACATGCTGCCTGCAAGAAGTCTTGCGTTAAGTACATTTAACCCTGTTTATGAATACAATTTTCTATACAGTGGCGTAGCGCGTCTGGCGGGGCCCCGTATAAAATTTGGTTTGGGGCCCTTTGGGAAGTTTTTATTCATTTTGACTTACGTACGTTGGGATAATTTTTACGGCAGATATGGCGTTAGCTACGCCCCTGGTTCGATTTTTTTACTTTTTACTTCTTACACTACGAGATGAGGTTCATAATGACGCTTGTGGGAAGGGGGAGGAGGGTTTGACGGGTTCAAACTTCAGAGGGGTATAGGTTAGGTTAGGTCCTAATTTTCTTTAATATATCAAAGAAAATTGGGCTTTGCATAGGAGGACTTGTGCTTTGACTTGAGTCCCTTAGTCTGAATTCGTCAATGGGTCCTTACTACAAATACTTATGTCATAATATTATACAGGGTTATTTATTGAATACCGGCCAAATTTTCAGATTTAGTTGAAAATCGATAACACATTCGATTTATAAAAAAATATCCTATTTTTTTTGACCTACCCGAAAAACAAAACGCGCTATTGTGCGGCGCGAGCAGCACACTTTGTGAACTTTGAACCTGACCACCTGAACAGTGCGGGTGTCCGCGACCTTAAATAAGTATATTTCAAATATTTGAATACCATTTAGGAAAGTCTATTTTACTGTAACTTACAGAAATAAATAATATAACTGTAATGGAAAATTGTAATCGATTGTTTTTATTAAAAATAGTTATTGACCATAAAAACAATTGATATGAGTACATAAGTTTGTTCATTAGTCTAATAATTTAATAAAAATCTGTATAAAACACAAAACAGTTACAATTAAAGTGGATGCAAAATTCTATAATTATGCAAGTGACGCGGACGGCTGTTGTAACACTGAGACCGATGAGATCGTTACAGTCTTCGTGTGCGAACGATCGAAGTATTTTTCCGTCCATTTCATATAGATTTATATTTAACAAAATATTAAAATTAGACAATAAAATTTAAAACACACTCTTGGGTTGACTTTTACTTCCTGATTTGGCTAGTGACCAAAAATTAACCCTGTATAAATATATACAGGGTTAGTTTTTGGTCACCGGCCATATTTAAAAATAAGAAAATAAATATCATTTCAAGGGTGTGTTTTAATTTTATCGTCGTATTTGTAATATTTTGTTACGTAAACATCTATTTGAAACGGTCCGTAAATATACCTGCGCGCATTAGCACCCGAAGAGTGTGTTGACCTGAACAGCTGATTGTGTTTCGTATCCACTGCGTGCGGCGCGCGGTGGCTATGTACAATTATGTTAGCCACACGGTATTTATTTTCGGACGGGACAATAATATTTTTTATATTATTTTTCTTATTTGTTTTATTTCATAAATCGAATGTATAATCGATTCTGAACCAAATCTGAAAATTTGGCCGGTGACCAAAAACTAACCCTGTATAAATGCAGACGTCTTATAAACAGAAGGCAGTAGTCCGTCGTTGGTCGGTCGGTTCATATGGTGCTATATGAAGTGGTGTCACGATGTAAGACTAGAGGCAGTTGCCAGCTGGAAACAGCTCGCTTAGAAACTCAATGTTTATTAATAAAATCATTTTTATATATAGTACAGATTTAATAAATAATAATAAACATAATAAAACATAGTTTATGAGTATTAGCCAGTAGTGCTGTCTTAAATCGAATAGATCTAAAATAATATTTTCTATACTCAACAACATAAATATTAAAACTTTTACATGCATTTTTCAAAGAAATTTATTTGTTCTACGTAAATATATCTATACTTTTTCAATTGGCCTCTTACACTTTCAGCAGGAGGTTTCTCAGATGACACATCTTGTGCTTGCTGAAAACTATACATCTGTAAATATCGTGCTGGATCCATATTGAAAGATTGAAATTTTTTGATTAAAATTCTGTTTTCTTCCCTTGTCTCGTAACTGGCCGTCTAAAAAAAACAAATAAAAATGTGGTTATTAGGTTAGGTTAGTTCTTCGGCACAAATGGAACTAAGCACCCAGATTACGTTATTTAACCTGAAACTTGCACTTTCCGCGTAATTATTTTACTATTAGTAACCTAGCTACTATGTAGCACATAATTATCTGTCAATGAAGATGTCAGGTTCGTGTATAAAAAAATGTGTGTGCTTTAGACGGACGGACAGACGTAGAACTTCATACACAAAACCTAACTGGCTATGAGAGGGAGAGAAAAAGAAAATGTGCGTTCGCACTGTTCTTTCTTGCTCCTACAGTAATATAAGAAAAGTAACTCTCCTTACACTTGTGTTAAATTATATACTTTTTTGTACTCTTTCCATTTTCTATTAATTTAAATTACCTACATTTAATATGACCGGCTTCGATAACTCATCATCACAACAATTGATATAAATTATAATAATAAAATAATAATAATTTATTTAAGTATGAATTTCCATTAAGAAGTGACAATTTGGGGATACTACAAATAATTATTATAGGCACCACCGAGAGTATAATACTCTGAAGGACCTCAAGGAGAAGCTGAGAAATTCACATGAAAGTATATACAACAAGTAGGTAGAGTCATTTATACGTTTACGATGATTTTTTTAAAGACACGCCGGTTATGTAACCTATGCATTAGAGTTAAAGGGTACGTAATTTTGAACATTTACTATAAAAAACTATGAAAAAATTGTAAAAATGTAAGTACATTAAAGATTAAAATTTGACTACGCTAATTTTATTTGTTTTTATTTCGATTAAATTTTAATTCGATTATTCGATTTTGATCCCTATACTCCACGTCCTCTATCTGCGCTTGTCTAGAGACCCAGAGATCTATCTCTAGGTTTCTAGATAAGCGCAGAGAGAGATTGAGTATATGATGGTCACTAAGTGTGAGGGAGATGCCAATACACCCGACAAGGTTACTTACTTCGACTATCGGTTTTGCATCCAATCAAATCTCTAATTATAAGTATATCATCTATGCATCTAATGAAAATATAAAACTCGCCTCTGAGCTTTATTTTTACATTTATTGAAAATATGCAGTAAAAACTTTTCAGTAACTTTAAAAATGTGTATCTAGTGAATTATTTGACGTACTGAAACGTAGACAGAGAATACCTGTCTACGTATAATAGTGAAATGCTTTGATTATATACACGTCTAGATACCGCGTCAACCATCTGAAAGCGCCGTAAAATGTGTCTACTACATGTAGTAGACACGCTCTTCGCTTAAGTCAGTGTCATCTAGACCTTAACGCGATTATAAGCTCTCAATAAAAAAAGAAATATGCCGGTTTGTTCTGTTCAACTGTGTCACAACCATGCAGAAAAAATCTAATAACAAATAGAAGATCTTATTCCACCGGTAAATTTTAAAATTTACGTATGTATTGTTAAGAAAATACGAATATTAATTTCACAATTTACTAGTGGTACGGTGTTGTCACTAGAAAAGTAGGGTAATTTTCCAAAACTAAAGGAAAGTTTTTTAAATATATAGCAGTGGAATTTACACACTACGTTATTCTACCCCCCGTGCTAAGTATCGTAAGGACTTATGTTACAGGTAGTAGACAACGGAAATATATTTAATGTTTTATAAATTTAAGAAATTTTATACATTTAAGATTTTTATTATAGAAAAATACATATTATAATACATAGATAAACTTCAACGACCAAGGCGGGATTCGAACCCGCGATCCCTGGCACAATATGCTCCGCTTATCCGAGCCCTGCACCACTGCGCCAGACTGGTCGTCAGATATAAGATTTGATAAGGCACAAAACCTCGATAAATAACACCAATTCCAACCAAGGATGATCAGTGAGGCCGTTTAAAGAGCTTTATTATAATGTGCAACATTCGCGTAAACTTAAGATGTCATTATAAGTATTGTTAGTATATTTTATATTATGTAACACTGACTGTGAATAAATAAAACAGCTTCATAAAGTATATTTGGAGTCTTATTATCAAATATCTCTCTTATTGATAAAAATAAATAAAAATTATCATAATTTATTTTTAATAATAATTAGCATACATTCTTTAAAAAAATCTATAGTCAATATATTGATATAAGTATATATGGTCTATATATTTCTATTTTTTTGTTTGCTGTTAGTTCCTCCTGATAATAATAGTAACAAAATTTAGGGTAATTCTTGTATGCTGTTGGTATCCCCTTTACGCGCACACATTGACGGTTTTAAAACAATCCGTACATAACTGTCACGCATACGTGCGAAAAATGAGACGTTTTCTTTGCGATGTTTATTTGAAATGCTCCATCTAGACGTGTATATAATCAAAGAGTGAAATGATATGATTTTTTTTTCTGCAATGATATTAACATGTCAAGTAAGTTTTTAAAATTAAAAACAAAGTTTTTTTCCCTAACTTTTTTTGTTACAGCCACCGAAAGCTGAGCTAGATAGACGATGTGATGAAATTTTATGATTATTACTATTTAAAAAAAATGAAGCGCCCGAATTCAGCGTAAATATTTTAATTTAAAAAGATATAGCATTAAACATATTTAAAAAGAAAAATTGCAGCCCTATTAGGTCAGGAGAAAATAATTTGAATGTTTAAGATTTTGGGTAACGTGATAAAAATACGAAAAAAAAAATCTCCAAAACCATCGCTGTCGCTGAACATACATAGGGGTTATTTGCATAGCCCTTGGCAAACCCCACCCAAAAAACAAATTTTGACCATATAACATATAGCACCGTGTGCATTACATTACATCTTTTACTTAAATAGATATATTCATAATTCGCAAAATTCCCAATTTGGATAGTGCAAAAATAGAGTCATAAGCAACGTATAAACAATAGATTAAAGATTAGTTACTTGAAAAGCTGGCACGGCTGTCTTTTTTAATTTTATTCGACCTTTGGGACTCGGGACTATGTCGTCTGTTTTAAAATGATCCGAACAAACCACTGCGTCGGCATTTGGCATATAATAGTCGTCACCTCGGCATGCAGCAATAAATCTTCTCCATTCTCTCCTACGTCTATCGTTCTTAGGAATACTAAAATCATAAATATTATATAAGGAACATACAATTCTAGAATAATCATAAATATAATTAAAAAAATCATCAAATAAAAATATAATAATAAACATAAAATAATACACCAATACAGGGACATTGTACTTTAAAGCTACAACACTGTTGAGCTTTGCCGCCCACCACTCTTCCATTAAGCTTCGCGTGATCTACAGTTTTCTAATTAAAAAATAACAGTTAAGTTTGATAAAAAAATATTTCAAATTATCTAAATTCACATACTTAATTCGATTTCAAAACCATAAAAAAAACAAAAGAAAAATAAATATAGTTACTTACAGAAAATATGATACGCCATCACTTTTTTTCACTTTGTTGGCGTAGTTTCTACAGCCACTTATAACACAGAGCGGCATTGTTGACGAGTTGCAATAAACTCGGTCGTGTACGCTGTACGGGTACTACCGAGGAACAAGGATAAGCAAGTTAGTATCTCGTCGTAAGAACAACGAAGAACACAAGAAAACAATTCTAAAAAGTTTGTCATTTACTTCAGAAACCTTAGTCTTTGACAGTTATTACATTTAATGCTTATGCAATGGGTTTTCAAAAATGGCCACGCTAATTTCTAGCACACGTTCGAGATACCGCTACCTAGATTTCATATAAAATATACATTGCAGCATAATGTATACCTAACGTATTATACAAATATCTTAGAGCATATTATATCCAATGAAGATGCCATACAAACGATCACAGTACAACTTTTTCTGCCATTATTTAAGGGAGGGGAGGTAAACACGTACCTATAGTATATATGTACCTATATAAAATTTGTGATGTGATACAATATGCATTAAGTGCTATTGAAAAAGTTAAGAATGAATGAACGAACTGTTGGCGTTCACAATTAGTTTTTAAAATCAAATTAAATATGTATAATTTTAATACGGTAAAATAATTATAGAATTGAAATGTATTAAGGTTTTTTATTTGGTAAAGTAAATGTAATACTATACAAAGAGTACTAAAATATATGTCATACGAGTAGTAGACAAAAAAGTTTAAAATGTTAACAGTCTAGCGACGACCGCGCTGGCCAATTCGGCTGCTAAGCAGCATGACACAGTCACATACTAAATTTATTTGAAATACCAACTACAAAAACTTTAGTGTCAGGTATTTGAAATGTGACGAACAAATTATTAATTTCTTTGGAAATGCGCAATTAACATATAAATCACAAATATGTGCTTGTATTTCTATTTCTATTGAGTATTTTAAATACATGCACATCGGTAGTTCAAATACTGCAGTTAATTCCTTAAATAAACTTTACTTTTAATATTAAAACAATATAAAAATATAAATGCAGTTTAACTCCCTCACTAAGTAAAATGCCGAGAATTGATTATTTTATATTTTTCATATTATTTATGAAAAATATAAAAGCATAAATTTTTCGTATAGGTACTGTGGCGACTACGTGAAGATGTCTGTTCTAGTTAAATGTCAATTCATCATTAATTATCTCCTATTTTTGCGTAACTATTTTACTTAAAATTAAACAATTTCAGGATAACAACACATTAAAAATCAATTAAATCAAGATAAAATTAAAATGAATTTATAGAACTTTTCATGAATCATTCAATCATATTGCCCGTCACTACCCCTGTACTACGTTCAGAGCTACCAAGGTACCACGGATATTTACTTAATGAAAGTGCCTATAATACAAATTATTTTAAGATTTAGCATAAATACAATATTTTTTGTGCTATTTGTATTTACTTATGATAAGAAACAGCGTTATCGCGAAAAATTGAAGTATCGTATCACCTTTTATAAAAAGAAACTACGAAATTAAACATTTTTCGGGAGCACTTATTTACGACAGGTAGCAGATACGAAACGGCAGCCAGTAGGACGTCAACTAATACATTGTCCATATTATGGCCAATGTACTTTGGCAGTGGGGCACTTCCAGACTCCAGCTTTGCCGACTCCATAGGTTTATATGCACTAAGACAAATACAAGGTTGATACAAGCGAGATGCATTAAATTAAATCGCATATTTAGTGTATCATTTCCAGGTAACACCATAAAAATCAGATCAATCGGAGCAATAGTTTAGCCACAGGAATTTTTTAAAGTTTTTTCTCACTTCGTACACGCCACGCTGTATCTGCAGCTGATCGCCGACTATGGTCGGCCGGGGTTATTCACCCCGTGCTCGCTGTAGCCGCCCGGTACAAAGAGTGATAACAGTTTTTCGCTATTTAACTTGTTTGAAAAAAGTGTTTTCGTATACTTGTCGTAAACTTTTTTTAATAGAGTTGGATTAAATGTAGGCACTTATAGTATATGTGCTTTCATTTAATGCATCTCGCTCTTATCAACCTTGTATACATATTTATAACCTGGGCGGAATCCAAGCTCAAGACCGCCGTCGTAACATACTCGTGTGCTGAAGCCTGAACTACCATGTTTTTATAGCGAAGACCATAAATAAATCGCTTTAATCTATATCTATACTTCTATATTAATATTATAAAGAGGAAAGTTTGATTTTTTGTTTGGTTGAAATTAATAGGCTCCGAAACTACTGGACCGATTTTAAAAATTCTTTCACCGTTGGCAAGCTACATTATTCCCGAGTGACAAAGGCTATGTTTCATTTATCATATCCACAAAAAATAGGGATGCTTACTAAAACTCGAATAATCTACAATAATCGAATAATATACCTAAGGTGTAAAAACTTAACAAAAAACTTCCTTCAATCACGTGCGCTGCGAAAACTATTAATGATAGAACAAAATGATGTATTACAATTTTTCAAGACACATTACTGTCTAAAAAAATGTCGACAGCATGTCTCTATCTTTTATAGTTACGTCACAATAAGCGTCCTTTTATTTAAAAAAAATATATATACCACCTCTAGAAAAGGCTCTTTATTCGTACCTAGATATTGATCCTTATCAAAATAAATAAATCATTATTTAAGACTACTTCATTACCTTCATGTTACCTTTTAAATTATTCGATTCGGATATTCCATTCAAAAGATATCACCAATTTGAATATAGAAACACTACGATACAAATGATTTGACCGCTTTCATCAATGAAAACCTACCAAAATTAGTCCCAGATCAAAACATGCTTTTGAGTCTATAGTCGACAGCGTGAATAATGACAAACAAAAAATATTTTTCTTGGATGCGCCAGGCGGAACAGGAAAGACGTTTCTTGCTAATTTGATACTTGCTAAGGTCAGAAAATCAGGGAAGATAGCAACAGCAGTTGCTTTCTCCAGAATTGCTGCAACTCTTTTGATAGGTGGCAAAACTTCTCATTCTACTTTTAAATTTCCGCTATCTGTAAATCTTGAGCAAAAATCTACATGTTCTATCCGCAAAAACGGGCCTCTAGGTAAATTACTACAAGACACCTCATTAGTTATGTGGGACGAATGCACGATGAGGCATAGATCTCATATAGAGGCCGTGAACAGAACCTTAAAAGACCTCAGGAACACTCCGCAGTCATGGGCGGGATTAGATTACTTTTGTATTTGCTGGAGACTTCCGACAGAATCTCCCCGTTATTAACAGCGTACCTAACGCTAGCAGATATCATCAAAGCATGCTTGAAATCGTCTCCCTTATGAACTTCGATTAAAACATTGAAATTAAGGAAGAATATGAGAGCTCATCTTCATGGAAGTGACAGTGATTTCCCACAACAACTGCTAAAACTTGAAGAAGGAATTTTCCCTGCTCCAAATTTTAGCGGATATAGTGACATTATTTTGAATGAGTCTCTAGGCCAAATATTCCATGATATGGGAAATTTAATAGATGCAGTATACCCTGATATCGAGAATTTGCACGAAAAGGACTTTCATTGGTTGTGCTCTAGGGCAATATTGTCACCGATGAATGATACTGTCAACGAAATAAACAATCTAATCGTTCAAAAAGTCAGCGGTCAGATACAAAAATACAAGTCGATATACACTGTAACTAACATTGAAGATACAGTTCATTATCCACAGGAATTTTTGAGTTCCTTGAACCCTTCTGGATTACCACCACACGAATTTAAGCCCTCCAAGCATGTGCAATGGGACTAGGTTGCTTATTAAGGAGATAAAGGTAAATTTCATTGTAGCGACAATTATGACCGGTCCAGCAGCTGGTCAACTAGCTCATATATCGTGGATACCGATGATCCCAACTGGTTTGCCAATCCCTTTTAAACGGCTTCAATTTCCGTTAAAAACATCTTTCGCGTTAACAATTAACAAGTCCCAAGGTCAAATCTTCGAATTAGTTGGGATCTATCTGCGAAAGAATTGTTTTATTCATGGTATCTATCATCGTTGGCCTATCGCGGGTTGGGGCCCCTGAAAATCAATTTATTTTGCTGCCACAAAATAAAACCACATCAAATATTGTTTACAGGGAGGCTCTTACTCAATAAATTACATGGCTTTTGTTTTGCGGTTATGACCTTTTAACAATTAGTATAAGTTTAAATAAAAAAAAATGAAAAATGACAAAAAATAAAAGTGAGAATAATAATATATAAAAAAAATTTAAAAAAAAACAAATAAAATATAAAAAACAATGTAAATACAAAAAAAAATTAAGAATATACAGGATGACTGGTAATATGTCACTATCCTGTTAAGGAGATGTAGATGAGATCACTAGCTAACACTTTAGTAAGGAGTGTATAGGGCAAATATGAACCAGTATGGAGAAATATTTTTTTTTATTTTTTTTTTAAAGTAGGGTTTTACAGCATTTAAAAATTTATAAAAAAAAACTATTGCATATTTTTACATTATTATTTATTATCACGTTAGAGCATAGTCTAGTACATAACAAAAAATATTAAAATAAATAAAAACATTAATCATTTTGAAATGAGACGTCTCAAACTCCACATTTTAAGTGAATCTTACCATGTAGTTTGGAATAAAGTTATTTTTATTAAAAAAAACTATTATTAACTTAGACGGCGGAATATTTTAAAAACATCTACACATTACTGGCTATCCAACAAGGTATAATTTGTTACGCTTACTATCATAAATTTGAAAAAAAAATTATAACAAAAAGACTAGGTGCGTAAAAATGGCTTAGCAAATTTAACTACTTATTAAGGATGAAATGTCATAAATCTCAAATTACATATCTACATTTTAAATTGTTTTTAGCATTTCCTAACATTTTTTTACAGCTCGTTTTCAAAGTGTGAACCTCTATTTCTTACGCAAATACGCATTCTCTTCCTTAGCTCAGTTTTGGCCAAGGGATTGGTCCACCTCTACTAGATATTAGAGGTGGACCAATCCCTTGGCCGGCAAGATGTCCGGACCTGACACCAATGGATTATTACGTTTGGGGGCATATGAAGAGCTTAGTTTACGATATGTCCTCTGTGCAATCAGTTGAAGAGCTAAGAATTCGGTTCGTAAACGCAGCTGAAGAAATAAAAAATAACTTATCGAGTGGTGTTGTAAAAACTGAGCTCAGGAAGAGAATGCGTATTTGCATAAGAAATAGAGGTTCACACTTTGAAAACGAGCTGTAAAAAATGTTAGGAAATGCTAAAAACAATTTTATCTACACTAATGTTGTAACATTCTACTTATGTTACCAATACTTGACTTATAATGACTACTGTTATAGCTCAGACAACAAAAAACTCAATTTAAGCAATTTGACATGATGTTTTAATATTCAAATCGATATCGTAAAATCTCATTATAACACTGTGTGAGAGTGAGAGGGAGAGAAAAACGGTGAGAGAGACGTATGTCAAAATCCTTAACAGCGCGCACTCGCTCCTGATTAGCCCAGGTTGTGCTGCAGCTGCGCTCTCATTGGTTAGATTTTGATGGCGACAAATTCACTGCACTGCACAATGTTTTATTAATTGATTAATTCTATTAGTCAGTATTAGCGAAAATCAAATAGTTTTAGAATTAATATTATAAAATAAATACATATTATTATATAAAAGTTGAACAGACGAGATACTATAAAGTTAAATATTACAAAATATTGATATATTGTATTAGAGTAAACAACAAAGTTTTGTGTTTAATATTAAGTATAACAACTTGAATATGTTTTAGCAAGTTTTAGTGTTAATACCTGTGTGGACAAGTGTTATGAAGATAATCTTAATGTTTGTACCATAACTTAATCAAGTGTTTGTGTCCTGTGGAAGAGCGGAGAATCCCACTACAGGTATTTATTTACTTAAAGGGTTTTCTCCAAACATTGTATTAGGCATTTAAGTTTTGCTCAAAGAAATAAATAACTTATTATTATTGTTATTATTAGTGAAGATAAAGTAGTGTATGCAACTGCATATAACACGGGTATTAAAACACTTGTTAACTATTTTGAAACTCGCTTTCGCTCGTTTCAAAAAATCCACTCGTGTTTTAATACCCTTCATTATATGACAGTTGGTTAAACTACTATAAAATGTAGATATGTAATTTGAGATTTATGACATTTCATCCTTATTAGTTAAGTTTGCTAAGCCCAATTTACGCACCTAGTCTTTTTGTTATCATTTTTTTTTCAAATTTATGACAGTAAGCGTAACAAATTATACCTTGTTGGATAGCCAGTAATGTGTAGATGTTTTTAAAATGTTCCGCCGTCTAAGTTAATTATAGTTTTTTTGAATAAAAAAATAACTTTATTCTAATCTACATGGAAAATGTGGAGTTTGAGACGTCTCATTTCAAAATGATTAATGTTTTTATTTATTTTAATATTTTTTGTTATGTACTAGACTATGCTCTAACGTAATAATAAATAATAATGTAAAAATATGCAATAGTTTTTTTTATAAATTTTTAAATGCTGTATAACCCTACTTTAAAAGAAAAAAATTAAATAATATTTCTCCATACTGGTTCATATTTGCCCTATACATTCCTTACTAAAGTGTTAGCTAGTGATCTCATCTACATCTCCTTAACAGGATCGTGACATATTACCAGTCAACCTGTATATTCACAAAAAAATTAACAACTTATTTTTTTGAATTCAATGATAAATTGTAATGAATGTTATTTTTTACTCCCTGTAAAACATTGTATATTTTCTTTTATTATAATATTATGCCCGTGCGAAGCCGGGATGGGCTGCTAGTATAATATATATATATATAATATATATATATATAATATATATATATACTATTACTAGAAGCACGCTGCGCGCTTTGATATATCAAATAACTCAGCATGAACTATCACAGCGATATATGTAATTCATTCATTATAATAACAGTGGCGCCATCTGTCGAAAATTGGTCATACCAACTCAGAGACCTTCGCGGGCGCATGCACAACAACTTTACTAAAGATCATCACTTTAATTAAAGCATTGTTTACTATTCTAGAAAGGACGAACGACGAACGAAAAGGATAAAGAGGAAAGATTTGTTTCTTTGTTATGAATACTCGACCGATTTCTTTTTTTTTCTCATTTGAATGCTGTGTGGTGATGAAACCTCGAAGTGCTGTGTGGTGTGATACATACTAAACAATCGAATCATGCGATGGCTAAGTCGATGTATTTATTTAAAATGTAAAATATTTTTAATATTGATATGATAACAACTTAAGACACAAGGTCCCGTAGGTAAGGACCAAATAAATTAACCGTCTTGGGTACATGGATCTCACAACTTTTTATGGTAGAAAGACTAAGCTGCAAGACTTGCATTTTTTACAGGCTGTTTTTGTTGGGATAGATTAGACGGCGACAAATCTACAAAGCTTTTGTTTATTAAGTCTAATATGCTACTTTTGGATAAATTGAATTGATTTAATTTTTAAAATAATTTAAAAAAAAAGTATTGGAAACTTGTCAATTTTATTATCGTTTGTTTGAATTTATTACTTTTTAATTAAAATTTTAAAAGGTTCACTGAGTAATGATTTTAAATCTCCTTAACAAACATTTTTCTTCTATCATCACTTCTGACACCGCCTCCGACTCCGATAAATCAGATTTAAAACTCCGACTTCGACTTCGGTTCCGATAAAATTACCTCCGTTACATCCCTAATACATAATATACCTACAATATACATGCATACATACAAACAAACAAACCAACATACATACATACATACAAACATACATGCGTATATACATACATACATACATACAAACATACATGCGTACATACATGCAAACATACATGCGTACATACATACATACATACATACAAACATACAACCTACATACAATATACGCGCGAAAACATAATACTTCCGTCGGATAAAAATTAAACAGATACACGCTCAGCGTCTCAAAAGTAATCATTTCACCTAAATTATTTGAAGTCTAAATTACAATGGCATAAACATTGAGTTATATGTACTACGTACTAAACTCAATGGGCATAAATAAGCAGAAAATTCATACTGATGAGCGCTGTGTGAAATTTTGCGCTTATTTGTGTCATAATTTCTAATTTAAAATAAATGGGTTCATGGTGAAATTAATTATATTAAATTTTTTAATTTTAAGTATAAGTAACTAAGGTATTTTTTAAATCCTTTTCAGGGAATGGACACAGGAGAAGCAAGCCAGGATAACCAAGATGCCGTGGTAGCCTGCCATGCATCCCGTTACATATATATAATTACATATAAGCAATTACTAGACTTTTTGATTCCTGACTCACGAAAATGCGATAAATTAGTAAAGATTAAAGAAATTATTATTCAACTAACCGATTAATATAAATTAAGATTTCACGGCACACTCGGTAGCAACGAAATTCCTGTCACTAGTCTACATGGTATAATATGATGATTAAATATGTACGCGAAATTGATTCAATATCATTAATATTGCAACATGATCAATGTGTTGCGCATAATAACACACCGAGCTTTTCAAACGACTTAGGCTTTGTGATTACGGCCGCAGATCGATGTGCGTCTCCCCGCGGTCCTCACCACAAACAATATAGCTAATAGCTTCGTCCAGCATCCTCACTTAACGATGTATGCAAACTATCACAAAAAGATAGAGACAACCAGAAGAAAGAGAGCGCCAATATGTTATGGAATGAAACAATAATATATTGTTATTTAAAAAAAACAAATTTGAATTAAAATTTAGAAAGAACTACCTACATTTGTGAATAAAATATATTCGATTTGAAAGTTTGGAGTTTTTAGAAATTTCTGAATAAGGAAAAAATGCAAATTGAAATTTGTAATTGACACGTAAACCCTGCAGTTACCCTCGGTTGTGTCAAAATATCAAATTATATAAACGATCTCAGTAGTTTAAATTTAGAATTAAAAGTTCGAATGTTACACCTAATATTAAAACTAAAAGTATAAAGCATTTGAAACGTCGGGATTATAAAATGCTTAAATTAATATTTTTATTTTTTTACATTTTTAATTTAATTTTTTTTATTTAATTTAATTTAAAAAATTCCTTATATAAACATTGAGAAAAATTTATAACTTAATTAAATTTTCGTAGAACTTTATGGTCATTTCTAATATTTAAATACGTAGTACGTATTATTAAATGTACAAAGACAATGTAAAAATTATTAATCTGACGCAATCGGTATACACAAAATGCCTGTGGCGAGTTTTACCGCAACATGTCATTATGACACTAAACAAGTTGATTTCATTGACATCGGACGTCTATGTGATACAAATATTTCTAACATAAATTTTAACTTGGTCTTTCTATTAAATAGTTTTTCATGAAAATATCTATGTAATGGTATTTTATAATATTGATTCACAAATTAATATGATAATAAAGAAAAAGATTCACTTCTACGGAATGGTTACAATTTATAATTACGTGGCGTCCATACTGACAGAGCGCTAAGTTACAAATGGCTTACGGCAAACTTGTGGCCTACTGACAACCAACCTGAGTATTATATTTTGAGTAATTCTTGATCACCGAAGATTATACACAAACACTATTAATACATATAGCATGACAAAATTTTGCTTGATAACACTCAACGAATTATACCGCGTAAACACCTGGAGCTATGCTCACCATGACGTATGATAACAAAATGGCGAATGTACACGTTTTAGAGGGTCGCCCGTCGCCGACGGCCGATGCGCGACTTGGAGCTCAGCAAGCAAGTCGAAGCGGCATGTATTATAGTTATTTTTCTCTTTTACGCTTTGGATGCTAGTTCATGAGAGGGAAAGAGAGCGCAAATACTGCTGTTTCATCGATTTTCTATGCATTGGTAAAACACACTCCACGGCGAGAAGACCAGTCCATTCTGAGCGCATTTCTAAATGCTTTTTAATAAAAAGAAAATAATTTCATGTATAATATTTTACAATGTAGCTATAATTTATGATATCTTTTTTTGCATTCTTTTAGTGCTTGTTTTAATTCAATAATTAAAAAACGACATTTACCTTCTGATGGTATTTTAAAAATAATTCTAGTATGTAGGTATATTTAATATTTATTCCTTTAATAATTGTAATAATCAATTTGAAAGGTATTAAACAAGTGACTGATTTTATCGAGAACTAATGACATGCTTTTTACATTTACACACGCCGACAGGCCATTGCCAACCGCCAACCATGGCAGATAACGGCAAAATAACTAAAATGAAATGCCTAACGGAGAGCGCAAACACTTGTTCTCGAATGAAACTTCTAAAAATAGTTACGTAGAGCCGTGGTAGGTATTGTTTACTATTTATTTTACAAAAAATCGTTTGTTTATTGTTATTTGCTACTTGCATAAGATTGCGTGCCAATTTATTAAGTTGACTTAACAAAATTATTCATAAAATGCACTACATATTTCTTATAAGTAAATATTATTATATAATTTTATTGCAATAGACTCCCACATTATATAAAAGAATAACATTCTCTGTGTATCGGATACCATAAGTACTTCAAAAATATTTCAAACTCGAATGCGTTTCGCAGAGACGCGATGAGTTTTCAATACCCGTAACTTAGAACATTGGTAGGGGACAACATCAAGGATATCAGAGCCTACTTTTTCTCAACCTTTGAAATTTTTTGTAGCTTAAAAGCCAAAAATAATACTATCTACTATAATACCTAGTTTATTCTTTTTTGTCCGTTTTATTAGCCCTGGTTGTATTTTCATTTCATATTACCAGGCAGCGATACTGAGCTTAAAAATAATATTTTGGAAAGATTTATTTTTTTGATATTTAAAATTCTAGAGATCGTCCCTAATCCCTATAGCAAGGTCCAAAAAATTCAATGAGAAACATTTTTCATACAGCAGAGAAATTGCAACCCATACTATTAGAGGCGTATAAGTATACTTCGATGCTGACTGTACATAATATATTCATCAGGACTCAGGGAGTGCTGAACATTTTTAATATATATAGGTATTAAGTACACATTTTTCGTATGTTTACTACATATTGTAGATAGATAACTTATGTACCAATATCATAATTTAATCTTTTTCTACCCTTTTCTATATTAGATAACCCTTTTTTAGATTTAATCTAGTTGTGCATCCTGTCTAATGCTAAAACACTTGCGGAATGGTCTAAAATCATTTTTTTATTAATGAGCTAGTTAATTATCAGCAAATTATTTCTGCACAATACACGATTGCTATTTATAAAATACTCATTGCCTTTTAATTAGTTTTTAGTTCCAATTTAGTAATGTTTCTTTTCAATGATATTATAATTTACCAATTTTTATTATTTGTTGTTCTTTTTCAACCTACAGCCACCCACTGCTGAGTGAAGGTCTCCTTCATTTCACGCCATTTGATATTTGTTGTTATAGCGGCAAAAATTCTTTGGTTTGTGAGATACAAGCCAAAACATTCAGTTTCTTCTTGAGAAAATATTTTGTGGTTTTCGATTTATTGGCATCCCTTTGGTTGAGATTATAAGGTTGTTCAGATGTTTATGAGAGTTGCTAGTCATACTCCGACTGCTCATTTACCCCCTTACGCTATAAAAGTATAAATGTACAATTTAGCAAGATACATAAATAAGATCAATATTTGATGTTAAGGTGAGAAATGAATGTCCACCAATAAACTTATAAATTTTATTTATATCAGTTTATACAACATAGTACATATTAACAAATTAATTCGTCATCATCTAATATCGTAATCGTTTTATTTTCATCATCAACAATATACTCATTTATTTGCCTAGCAATTTCATGGTTTTCACTTAGAGAACACACATTTAAAATAGTAGGCATACCTATATGTTCATTTCTAACTGAATTATCTACAAATGATTGAAATGATTGGACATAAGATATCTTATTACATTTTATCATCAATGTGCAGCTATCATAGGAATCTTCTTTAGTAGATTCTATATTATTCTGCTCATCAATTTCAGGTATTGTACAAATTGTTTGTGCAGCGATAGCATTTGAATGTAAATGTCCATCTATGGTATATGTTTCTGTGTTTTTCATAGGCACATATATTACAGTTGGAACTTGACCAGTTATTTTACGCTGGGCAAACTCAAGTACCTGTGTTAGAATTTTTAAATCTTCAAGGGGATAGCAGTGATAAGGCTTTGGCAGCGATGCTACAGGTAAACCTGTTTCGTTTATAAAAAAGCTTATGCTGGGAAATTTGCCTTCTAACTTTCCCATCATTTCTTGTATTGTTTTGGATACTTCCTCCATATATTTGGTTTGTTCCAGCATGTGTACTTTGGGTGTAACAATCTGTCCAACAATCGCTTTTCTTATATGTTCTATAGACTCTATTACTACTTTGAAATCATTTGATGCATGCGCTAACTTTACATTGTTATATTTACATGCGATACATTTTTGTACAATCCAATCTTTAAAAATGTTACTCTTATGTATGCCAAATATATAATTTATTACATTCTGATTGAGAGCATACTTTGCAGATACTTCGTTTAATGCTAGATTTAAACTTGAGTTACAACATGCATCCTTACTAGTATCTTTAAAACTTACAACAATTTTGTCTATTTTATCTAGGGATTTCATAGCGAAACTGTGAAATACTATTTCTCTTTTTTCGCCTACTCCAGCAAACTCGTAGTGTTCTGTAAAATTGGTTTTTTTTGGTTTTTTGTTAGAATTTATGCATTTTAAGTTCAAAGTAATATTGAAAAAAAATTGTAATTGATCTTTTTTACTGCTTGTGATGTGATTTTGCCACGTTTTTTTGGGTTTTTCAAATTTTAATGCAGCTTCGATTATTTGGTTTCTTTTACAAATTTTTGATTTTTCGCCAAGTTTATTTGTGGTACTATTGAAATTCATATCAAGTTGACCAACTGTTTGCTTATATGTCACTGCTGGAACTTCTTTCTCTTCATTGCAACAACATGAACATTTTAGAGAACAACTATGAGGAATGGATAAGAATTTTGTGAATTCCTTTGAAAATCTAGTTTTAACTTCTATCCTTCTTTTTGACCAACAACAACAAGTAAACTGCATTAAGCATTTACTAAATTCATTGCATGGTTTTTCATTGCAGTTTGAAACATTAAACATTTTATATACAAAGGAATAATCATCATTTTGTACCGTCACAAATTCAAAAATAGTATTATTCACATCTGTCACATAAATTTCTGTTGTGTGTGAATAAACATTTTTTATTAGGATTATGACATTAGACTCTATCCCCATAACATCAATTACTTTTAAATCTAAAGACGTACTCAAATCTTGAACTAATGTGGAAAAATTTGCGCTATCTTCTAAAATGTTTTCTCGACACACAAGCTCTTCTAGAACTTCTTTATCATCATCTGAGTCTTCCATGAGCGTATCTCTTAAATTACTGGCAGCTGATTCATTTCTTAAACGTTTTACCTTACACGAAATTACTTCATCATCAGATGAGAAATCTACACTAGTTTGTTCTATTTTGCTACCCTTTTTATCATCTTCTAATACTTTTGAGTTAGTACTTAAAAAGCTAAGCTTTTTTTGTAATTTCATAAATGATAAATTATGTTTACGCTTTTTACAAGTACATGATATGTTATAACCTAATCTTAAATTATTATATGCATTTTTACTTTCATTATATATTTTCTTTATAATGTTTTTCGGTTTTCTTCTTTTTAAATACATTTGCATAATGCACATATTCTCTAATCTCGTTGTACATACTATTGGCTGCGAAATTGGTGGTACTTCCACGTAAAATGTTTCTTCCTCATCTTTACTCATACAGCCATCTGAAAATAAAAGAAATAATATTCATCTATCTATCTATATAAATATAAAGTATACCACTGTGGGTAAAAACGATATAATGCTTTTCTTTATAGTATTATGCAGCAAGGCACTATTTCTAACTTAAAGTTTTTAAAGCTATCTTATCTGGCTGCTGACTGCAAACATTACAGAACATTAATTTTTTTAGTACAGTGACTTTCTATGCTATAGGAGTCAAGCAAGTACCTAGCCCCCCAAGCCTATACATAAGTAGCTTGTTCAAAATATATTATGTGTAAAAAAATTGTGTGTCCATCACTTAAGAATATCCTCTCAAGTGCTTATTAGTAATAAACACATTTACTACTTATTAAGTAGTAAATGCATTGTCCTAAAATTCAAAGAAGTTTGAATAGACTAACCTACAGAATACCAATAAACCTACCTTATATTTTCGGTAACGCAAGAGAATACCTTTACATATACTACCCAGGAGCCCGGGTGGCTCAACTGTGTACAGTGTCGGGTTCAACAACTGGGTTGTCCCTCTAAATCCCTGCAGGTGCCTTCAGCTGCTATAATTAGAGAGTCGCTGATCTACAATCAACAGGGCCCCTCCAGCGACGGGCTGGCCTGGGTGAAATGGCCAGACTTCTGTTGTTCCTACTTCAATGTTGGAACAAGGTTGGTTGGTTCAATGGAGTCAGGTACCCATCCTGACCCCTGGTCCCAATGCTCCAACGACGCATGCCATGCTGACGGTCCCAATTCACGCCGTCATCTGCTCATCCTGAGGGACGGGTGGAAGTCCTTGACGTTGGCTGATCCCTACCGCCACCCCGGAGCCAACCATTAAATGGTTGCAGAGGACAGGGAGGACGGTAACGACACACCGCATCTCCTCTTCCTCTGCGGTCCCACCGCCAACGCAACTGACCTCTTTGCGGGAGACAGGGTGCATAGTAACGACACATCGAGACACCTCTCCTCCCGCAACCCGTCCTCCATGGACGCAACCAGAGTGGGGGAAGTCCACTCGGAGCGTCCCGTCTTGTGATCCCTCTTGGCTTCGCCATAGTGGATCATGCCACAGTTACTAAGCCCCATCACCACGACAAGGTGAAGATCTGTAGAGGGGGATCAAAAAACCTACCTAACCTAAACCTAAATATCAAAAACCATCCCCTTAGTCTTAAACACCAGCCAACCTTACCTGTATAATTATCTATTTCTATTTCCATATATTCATTTGGTTCAAAAACTTCTTCTTTAATACTTGGTGTTTTGTTCTCTTGTATTTTTATTTCTGTATATTGATTTGGTTCAAAAGCTTCTTGTTTAACAGTTGGTGTTTTGTTCTTTTTTACTTTTTTTCCCATGATGTCTCAAAGAGATAACTCTCCTCTGAAAGATATTTCAGAATTTCATCTTCACTTTTCTCCTAGTGAACAATATTATTAAGAAAATTATTTTCTTAAAATTATATCAAATATACTTAAAGGAAAGATTGAAGTCATATAATATTTTTTTTACTAAGATTTACTAACATTACAAAATTTTTAGTTTTTGGTACGCTCATTTAAATCTAATTATGCTAAATGCTTCAAATGTCAAATATCACATTAATTTAGAAAATTTTAATATTTCATAATCGTGTTGTTAATGAGTTCTCTGAATACTGAGTTAGCTTTTTAAATGTGTTAGTCATAATTGGAACATTATTGATTTTTGTATACTTTTATTTTAAATTATTATTATTATTAAATTTTGTGTTTCCAAATAAAATAAATAAAAATAAAATACAAACATTTGTTAATATAGAATGTCCGTTTAGAGTAAAAGGGGAATTTCAAGACAACAAAGGGAACTTAATTGACAAGCCCCTTGGTTGCCATCATCAATTTATTGCCATGGATATAAATGAGTTTATCATAGTAACAATGTGTAATTTCAAGTGTTGTGTTTCTTATGGAAATTTATTTTAGGAGAAAAATAATGAAGCTAATAATATAAACAGTATATAAAAAATGTATAAAAATGTGTCTTATATATGTCCTACACACTGGACCAATGTCTTAAGTGAAATTTAAATTCTGTTAATACAGGTATGGTTTAAAACCAACAATGACGATTTAAGAAAAATCATAACTGCAAAACCTGCATCCCAACTAAATAAAGGTACAATTTGGTGTATTTTCTAATTTAGTATCTAGTATTATAAAAGTAATATTAATTACCTGCAGATGACGATAGCACTTGATAGGGACTTGCCTCTTTGCCCTTGCTCTTTCTATTAATCTTTCCAGGATTCCATACAGCACACTCTTTTCTCTCAGAAAATACTACTTTATGGATTAGCATCTAAGACACTAAGTTTACAGAATGTGAAATCTATATTGTCTATTTTGAATTGATCATCATATTTCAATGAAAATGCACTGCAATTATAAACAACTGTGGAAAACAAAAATAATCGTTCATTGTATTTTAAAGTTTATGAAAAAAATGTTATTGATATTTTTACGTCACAAATTCATTGGAAATTGAGAAATGAGATGACAGCAGACAGCTGACAGATTACAGAATTTAACACTTCACAGATAACATAAAAGCAAGGAATTTAATGTACGTATAGCCAATTAGCCAGAGCATTTTTCGTATTCTTAGTATGTATCTGCAAAGTGGGGCTAATTGAAATAAAAAACTCTGAATCGATTTATTTTGTCCAGTTGTAGGTTAACTAAGAACAAACATTAATTAAATATTATTATTATCTAGGGCTGCCTCTGTTGTTGGGTCTGGGTTTCCCCGGATTTGTCCTAGTTTAGAGGGTGTTAGGGGAGCGTCCGGGCAAAATTTTATTTGTAGTCTGCATTTTGATTTTTATTAAAAAAAAAACGAGACTAAAAATTTCAAGTTTTGGAAGAAATGTGCATGTAAAAACTTCGCTGGAAGTTTTTTTTAAGTTTATCATTTAGATTAAAATGGCTTTAGAATAAATAATAATTGATTTATAACCCTCAAAACTATATTTTATTCTGCTGAGCATCAGAAAAAAACTATTTTCTAACGTCCGGGTAGGAAGCTCCGAAATCCGGGGGTTTTACGAGTCTTGTCCAGGTTGACAGATTTTTGAGATGGCAAGCGGCAACCCTATTGGCTATTTCCTAACAAGCGTACTGTAAGGTCTACTGATAATTAATATAATCTTCGTGGGGCTACAAATGCATGTGCTTTTTCTTTTATTTAAAAATAATATTATTAGCCCTACTTTTTATTTAATATAAATGTATGTCAGTATGTTCCGTAGTTGGTAGGGAGAAAGTTTACATCGTAAGGAAGGATATAGGTTTTTAGCATGGAAAAATATGTCTTTCGCAAGGGAATATCATATTTCACGCGGACGATAATCTAGTAATAATTATGGCGTAGCGCGGATATTCGCGCTAGGTGTATTTGAATAACAGCAAGAGCCGCGCCCGCGTTAGATCACTCGGGCGCCTGCTACCTGTTTGTACTCGTACGCTGACGCCTGTGTGAGTTTTGTGAGAGCAAAAAAGGGATACAAACATGCAAAAGTGGTAAGAAGGTATATACGTCGGTAAAATAAAAACTATTTATTGTTAATAGACTTTTGTATATTTAAGCTTGAGTATACAACAAATAAAAATATGAAATATACTAACTACATAAGATTTATATAACCTTCGTTTGGCTACAAATGCATGCGATGAAACATGCATGCATGAAACAGACGCGTTGATTATCTCCATGCGGATGTCTATAGCTATGAAAATGGATCCAATTGCACGTTAGCCCCCTTTTACTATAAAAAAAGTACTTTCAATCACTCACAAATTTTCTAAAGTGTGTCTTGTCAACATTGCCCCACACAGAATGCCATCTTGAACAAACTGCACATAATGGTAACCACAGGCGCATGTCTATTTTGAGCAGTGCATCGAACACAACGCAATTGCTTCTGCTTTGCCCTCTGGGTCCCCGACGTACGCTCCGTGTATATCGGAAATTGGTTCCCAGCCCCCAGGTTGAAGGCGTGTAAGCAAATGCTGTGCTTAGTGCCTTGCATGGTCCCGAAAATACGAGCGGGTAGCGGCTCAAAAGACCATCGGCGACCTTCTGCCTGATCTCGGGTTTGTGGCATGTAGACATTACGGTGACTAATGTAACGTCTTTCCACGCAACCAACGCGATGTCACCTCAATATCCAGACACCGGAGTGCCTCTCTGCACGTTTGGCATTAAATCCTTTATTCTTTATGGCACACAATTTCGCCGGCGATTTATTGTACCCAATACATCTGTACGTCGGGACTGAGGTATCTCGTCATTGGCTATTGATTATACCAGTTGTCCATGATGAGAACGTGACCAACATCCAGATAATCCCGTATGGGGTCCAAAACAACTTTTGGCCGTGTGGTTTTGTATGCCATGTATGGCATCTGGATCAATGCCCTTCCCGGTGTACAATATTACGGTAACTCATCTCCGCGTCACAAAGCTCGAAGGATTTAATGCCAAACCGTGCAGACTTCGATCTAATACATTGTTTCCAGCTTAGACAGCCAGAACACCTTGTCATCTCGTCTAGGCTGAGGTGTTGAGAAAGCGTGTATGATGGCCGGTGTGGGCCACTACCGGTTCCACTTTCTAAATTTTACGGTGGTGCCCACTCGTTACCAAATTTTCATTGGATGTAAAGTGTAAAAATTTGAAGGAATCTGTTCCGCGCCACAAATTCTCGGAACTTTGGCATCTCCATAATGCCCATGGTTCAACAACCGTGAATTGTGGAGCGTTGGCAGAAAGATAAATATGGCGAAAGGTAGGTATTATAAGTCTTCGACCATGAGTTTGGTCCAAGATTCCAAATAATTTGCAATCTTGGTACCGTGATTCGAGTAGGAGTTTTGCACCAGCGACGTTCGTGACTGCTTTGCGATCCTACCTACATGTCGTTGACACCTAGGTCATGAAATTGCCACGTGCCAATCAGCTGTGTCGTAATAGGTAAGTAGTTGTGCGAAAATTATCAAAATTTTAAAGATTTTTTTGTAGTCGATATTAATCAATGTTGGAATTACAATTGCTAATTGGCCAATTCTTGATTATATCGAACTATAATTTGCAGTAATGAACTTATACGTATATGTATATGTATCCCTGTTTAAAAGGAACTACGTACAGGGTTTTTGTTATACTGTTTAATTAGAAGCAGGTACAATCATCTTTTGCCAATTACGCCGTACAAAGTTTACAACTTTACATAACAAATAGATATTTAATCTACAATTTATTCGTCGTCCATTATGTATAAAGGTTTGATTGCAGTGAAATGGGCGATGCTTTGGGTAAGCTCTGCTCATCCTCAAGCTTGCAGGCCGTAGGATCAGTGCTCGACCGTGTTATATCGCAGCCGCAAACTGAAGAACATACAGTCCTTTATAAACTAGCTGATTATAAAAAAGGTTAGTACTGATGTGTAATAATGACCTAAGATCAAGATTGATTTTATGATTGAAAGATAATACCAACCTAATAATACGACCAGGCTGGCGCAGTGGTACAGGGCTCTGATAAGCTGAGCATAATTATATATAGCGCCAGGGGTCGCGGGTTCGAATCCCGCCTTGGTCATGGATGTTTATCTATGTATTATATGTATTTCTATAATAAAAATCTTAAATATATAAAATTTCTTAAATTTATAAAACATATTAAATATATTTCCGTTGTCTAGTACCCGTAACACAATTACACAAGTCCTTACGGTACTTAGCACGGGGCTAGACTAACGTGGTGTGTAAAGTCCACAAATATTATTATTATTATTATTATTATTATTATATAGCGGTTTAAGGGGTACGACAAATATTAAAAAAAATGTTAAGTAAGTATGCTTTGATAATAAAATAAAAAAAAATCAAAGAGTTACCTATAACGTGCAAACAGCTATTTGTATTTTTTTTTGTTTATATTAGGTAGATCTGAACTCTAACAATAGGTCATAAAATATAATTCATTCCAATATTCTCGCGACAGGGTCGAAAATTGCGCGGGTCAAACCGCGGGGCACAACAGACTAGTAAATTAAGTCTATTATCTTTCCATCATTTGTATGTGAACCTCATCTAATCCTCATTCTCCTCATTAATTTATTGCATAGAATAATCACAGGAAATGAAAAGATTTTCATATAAAAATTAAAAACACTTGAAATCTAGGTATAGGTTGGTATAGGTACCCACTGAGTATGAAAATGCTCAATGCTGTCTAAGCTCTAGTGTTAGTTGATTTCTAAAAATAGGAACTGATGCTATTAGAACCTTTTGGTTCTGACAGGACTAACCAACACATTGCAATTGGTTAGTTTTAATCCTGAAAAATGATAGATGGATGATTTTCTATTTTGCACGGGATCGTAATTTACGTGGGTGAAATCGCTGAACGCAGCTAGTAGTAAATAAGATTTTACATCAGGTAGGTACCTAAATAATACCTAAGTTTCGATAAAATGATTACAAGACATCTATATATATAAAACTCAAACGTGACATAGCCAACTATCAACGTACAGCCCAAACCACTGTACGGATCAAGCTGAAATTTGGCATCCAGGTAGATGTTACGACGTAGGCATCCGCTAAGAAGGATTTTTAGAAATTCAACCCCTAAGGGGGTGAAATGGGGTGTTTAAGTTTATATGGGTTTCTTAGAAAATTAACGCGGGTGAAACCGCGGGGCACAGCTAGTTAGGTTAATAAAATCTTAATCATCATTCACAAGTAGGTACTTAATTATTTCTAGGCGGTTTATTGCTAGACACGTACACAAAGGGAGGCATGCATGCTGTCGAGCGATTGATCAGAGAGGAGCTGTCGGCGTATACTTACGCTGGCGGTCGCGGCCGCGTCATCAACAGGGCTGAATATCTGAGGTGGAAGTTCAGGGACCAAGAGCAGGTTGGTTCTTAGACGGGATCGGCTGCGGGCTACGGCAGACATCTCGATACAGACTAGGCACTAGTCTATGCTGGACATATTATTACAGTGCACATGTGTACAGAATTCTATTCCCTCGTTCCTTATACTGCGATTTAGTTGTTTTTTTTTTTTTTTATGGTAGTAAGTAGTTGTAGTAAGACTGGAGTGAAATCAGGCGCAGGGTCGCCAACTT
>LUGF01042341.1:318244-330565 GCA_001625245.1 Calycopis cecrops
GTTAAAAATAATAAAATTCTATTAGGTACCTAAATGTAAAAAAATATATTTTGTTCCAACTAAGTGACGTATATGCAGCTAACATATCTGCGACAAAAAAAAACAATAACGATTTCGCTCGGTCATGATCCGCTCCATGAGACATGAGCATTCACGACAGCGCCGAGACATTATCTGTTGTTTATCTAGTTAAATTTGTTATTATAAACATTCTCATATCGAGAGAGTGGAGGGTCGCCGGTCGGTCCCTTTATCGACCCCAAACCTTAAATCTCGGCGGCCGACCAGCACTCAGAGCAATCACATGAAGCTTTATTGGGCTTCACTTCGTCTCCACAACAAAAGTTCAGGTCTGAAAAAATACAGTTACAACAAAACGTACAACAACAAAAAAAATCTTATCACAGACTAAACAGTACAATTTCTTTTATGTTAGGCACTGAAAAACACATACAGCCAACACCGGATTTGTTGGTAAACGGTAGCACAGTCAAACCAATGACGGCACAACCGATAATATCCGGTCAATCGAATCAGCTCATGCCTCATCCGACCATGCCTCAGAGTAAAACGACCGAAGCGCAAGCGTCAGCTCTAACATCGATACAAATAGTGAAGCAGGACGGAACTGTCGTCCATCAACCTGAAGATACTCACGCAACCAACTTAATGAGACCTCTCGGTGAGTGAGCCAACTTTGAAAATAACCAACCTTAATTAGATTAAAGTTTAGTAGTTACAGTATCATTTTTTAGGTTTGGTAATAAATGAGTACAATTTTTCCTAAAGAGGCTAACAGCCCATTAATAATAATAAAATTGTTTCCGTTTCATTAGTAACCGAGATCGTGTACAGAGATTACTTACAAGAGCTAATGCTGCTGGCCGAGACGGGGTGTCCCAACGACGCCACCATACAGAACCTGGCTCAGAGAGCCGCCGACCTCGCCGGGGTTCCCGAGATTGACGTCAATGTCTCGGTAAGCTACCCTCAAAATCAAATTTCATGATAGATTAATGTGAGAAAAATAACGGTATCATAGAAATGGACTCAGTTATTTTTCTAATCACATTTTAAATTGAAATCTTTGCTTCAATAATAGTTCTCGCTGTATTGATTTGTTAATGGAATTCGAAAGTCTAGTCAATGAAGAGTTGTTCTTATAAACAGCTTTTGTCGTTGGCTTATACGGTTTCTATGTAAGTGTATCACTGATTTAAGTAATTTCTCCTATATTTATTACGGTATATATTATTATTAGGCGCTAGTAAGATCAGCGCGGCAAGTGGTGGCCGGTGCTGTGTCGGGTCTATTCGGAGTAGCCGCAGAGCCACCTCCGCCGGAATCGAACTGGCAACGGGAACATACAGAGCATACAGACAGCGACCCAGTGCCAGGTTTGTACTGACAGCAAACTGATGTGCAAGGTATAACGTGGGCGATTTACCTAAGGCCGTTTTCGTTATTCTATCTGTCGAATATAGGTAGGTACTAGGTATTTTTATTTATCGTAAAAAAAAGGTACCTACCGACCTATAGGGTATACATACTTAGGTTTTATTTTGGTCCAAGACCTAGTTGATAAGGGGACAATATATTCAAATATAGATATTGATCGGAGCTGGCAGGATGCACATGTTCCTGCGTGCGCAGTCTATGGTGCGCAGCACGTATGTTTTTTTATTTTTCAAAGATGTCGCTATTGCGACTTTTCTATAAAATAAGGGACACAACTTGATGAATACGGACGCCTCTAGACATAGGTAATTGCTACTTAAATAGGTATACAGGGTTAGTTTTTGATCACCGGCCAAATTTTCAGGTTTAGTTCGGAATCAATAATACTTTCTATTTGTGAAATAAAAAAATAATTAGATGCAATTACTTTGTCCCATGTTATAATCATATTTTTTGGTCACCACGTGGCATCTAACTCGCGTGTCGCGAAGCCCGGCGTCCATGAGCTTGAAGTAGATACATTTCGTGTACGAACCACTATCCATGTATTTTTAGACCATATTTTCAAGTCTATTTTTATTTAACAAGATATTACAGTTAGACGGTAATATTATAAACACACCCTTGGATTGATGTTTACTTCTTTATTTTAAAATTTTCCGGTGACCAAAAACTAACCCTGTATAGGTCCCCTTCGCCTATGGTCCACCAGAAACTTACAAACCGTAATATACGCGTAGTATTAACGCTTCACGGTAGTAAGTAACATGTAAGCAAGATATACCCCACCCCCGCGTCGTGCCGGCCCAATTGAGCTGCACGACTAAAGAAAAACTTTTGTTGGTAAGATCATTTCCCGACATCGATTATACTGCAGAGTGCGTGGTGCTGGGCAGAGCTGCGCGCGCACGTCGGGCGCGCTCTGCGTCCCGCCGCGCCGCGCCGCCCCCGCCTCACCTTTATGTCCCTGCCAGGTAAATTGGTTACATACCTGTCACTAGGGATCGTGCAAAAAGTTCCTTCTAAAAGTTCATATTTCAGCGAAGGTTGACATCAGTTTAGAAACTAGTTACATAAAAGGTGACAAATGGACAGAATGCCTCGACTACAAAGGACCCGTCACCATCAGATTACAGCGCAAACTCCTATCTTTTATTCTTGAGATTATTGATTTTAAATGAAAACTATTTAGGCTATTTTTCACGAGGCTTTAACAATATGCCTACGACATCTTTACTTCTGGCCACAATATTTCTAGTTTTACACTTTTTATATTTACTTACCTAACCACGAAAACCGCACAGGATTTTTCTGGGCCGTGTCTAGGTCTAATAATAAAGGGAGACATTTTTTTTTCTTATTATTATTCCATTCACTGCTAAAGTTTTAACTTTAATAAGTATGTACCTACACCATCAGCTTTAAAATGTTTAAACTAGGAAAAAAATTGACGCTATTCGCAATATAATAAAAGTACCTACTACATATTAGTTTTCTCACTGTATTTTGCAGTAGGTACCTAAGTACCTACTAAATGTATTTTGCTACCCCCGCAGGCCACACTATACCTACTCTTGTCAAATCCAGTATTCCGCGTGTCCAGAATGACATGGATGTCATGGACATGGACAATGAATCCAATGTCCCTTATAGGGCATCGTATTATACTTTTTAGTGAAGATATCTCTGGAGTATTGGCAGTTTGTAATCAGTTATTACACCCCTGTCCCCTTTAGCTCGGGGGCATGTCATTGATACGGGCTACGTCAGATACGGTGGTAACTACGCCTGTGCTACACAATAAATACTTACGTTTTGTTACAGATCTATGTACTTGATTGCTTCAGAAAGTAGCGCAGTTGAAAGTGATGCAGCTATAGATGAGCAGCTGTTCAACTCGGGAAATAATTCGTGAGTTTATAATAACCGTTTTTCTGTTTGGCTACAAGATGCGCTATCGATACAGCAACCGATAGTAGAAGTCGTTCCTACCTATAACCTATCCTCACTTGAACTACGGTATCATAATTTTGTTTGTGATATTATGTTAGATTGTTCTAGTACCTACGTTGATTTACCAATTTTTGCACAGCTATGTAACAGTCTAGCTACGGGTGCACATATCATCAATACGGTAGATATAGCAGTAGGTAGGTTACACCTTTGACTTTAGATACTTGTCTAATAGGTAGTTTCCAAAAAAATTTAAGTCTTCGGGACTACGAATCGGCAGGCGAAAGTAACTTATGTCTTACCCTATTAATTGCAGTGGTCTAGGCAATGAGGACCATCTACGGGCTGCACGGCCTCTATGTATTCAGAACGCTACAGATCCAACACAAGTAGAGCACTCCCTCTACGTCATAGGTAAGAATCTAGATCGTCGTCGTAGTAATCGATAGGTAGTAAGTACATAGGTAATGTGCCTACATTATTAACTATCTTGTTGGCATGACGTTGAATTAGTCTTACTTCGATGAACTTGCCTTTACAGTTTGTTACAAAATAAGGTATTTTTTTTTATAGTTTGAGGAGAAACGAGAACGAGTCAGTCATTTTCATGACTACGCCCATAGACATTCGCATCGAGGTTATGCAGACGCGTTGCCTTCCTTCCTCCTCCATGGGCTACCGACTTAGTGCTGTGTTAGTACACACCGCACGAAACGCGACAGCACAGTTGTCACTTTACGCCAGTCTTATGTAAGCGAGAGGGCGAGTAGGCACTGCCGGGGAGGTATCCCCGGCAGTGCCTACTCAATTCAGCTACAGGCACGCATGCAGCGTGGCACTACCTCTTTCATAAATTGTGTAATTCATTTGTTTAACCATGGCAGGGTCAGGCAGTGGTGTAGAAGTAGACAGCGCTGCGCCTGCTCCCAAGAAGAACTCTAGAATACGGTCTAAAACTGCACGACCTAGATACAACAGGTATACATGATATACATTGCAGCCAAATTGGGAAGTTACGAAAAGGGTTGTGCCTTCCTCTCATAGCCCGCGCAGACGAGGGATTTTTGTCCGCGGGTTAGTAAAAAGTACGCTCCGGGGATAAAAAGTCCCCCGCCGATTTACTGCGTAGGTAGGTACTCGACGCACACGGTGTGCGAACATTTGTTGCCCGGAACGTACCTTACTCTCGACTCGAGTCTCGAGCGCACAGCGCCGATTAAAATCCTCCGTGTGCGTTGCTTCGCCCAGTCACAAGTTCTATTACTTTCGGGGACTCTCGCGTACTTGTACTAATGGGCGTAGGTTGTCACAGGGTAAGTAGTGGCCTCCTTACATTATAAACCTATGTGAAGATAGTCACCAATATAATTGAAAGTTTAAAATAAATAGTTTTAAGCTTTCACGATTTGTGTCCATATTTACATACTGAAAAAGGGACTTATCGCGTTATAAAATCCCAAGTATTTACCTCGACACTAGACATTTCGGCCGTAGATAATGCAACGGTCGTGGTCACTCGTGACCAGGGCCGTTTCATTACGTCGAGTTTTAAATAAATCTAGCATTCCTAAAGATCGAAACACTTTCACATGATTCTGGTTCTCTCAAACTGTTCCATACCTAGTTCCTTTTATTATTTTATCTACACTAATGTTGTAACATTCTACTTATGTTTCCTATATGTACTTGACTTATTACTGTTATAGCTCGGACAACAAAAAAAACTCAATTTAAGCAATTTGACATGGTGTTATAATATCCAAATCGATATCGTAAAATCTTATTATAATATTGTGCTGGTAGGCGAGCCTTATATCAAAATTCTTAACAGCACGCGCATGCTCCTGATTGGCCCTGCGCGCGCTGCAGCTGCGCTCTCATTGGGTAGATTTTAATGGTGACAAGTTCACTGTGACAATACACGTACGCGTGAATTTCATGTTTCGTAATGTTTGATTAATTGCATTAGTGAAGATAAAGTAGTGTATGCAACTGCATATAACACGGGTATTAAAACACTCATTACTATTATGAAACTCGTGTTCGCTCTTTTCATAAACTCACACTCGAGTTTGATTACCCTTCATTATACGACAGTTGCATAAACTACTATTACGGTATCTTCATAGATATGTACCTATACTATACTTAAATATAGACTATTAGTAGGTTGTTGTGGTTCTGTAACATATCCGTAGTCCACTGTCAGTTTAATTCTAACGTTGTGTAGGTATCAACTGTATAGAGATCAATTTGATAACTGATTTCTATTATTCAGCCTAACATTAAGAAATGGTTGATACTCAGAATAACAATCACTTTCATTTGAACCTGGATAATACGTTACGACAAATGATTTAACATAAAAATATATCGCAAGGAAACATTATTTCTTTCGGTATGTGAAGTATTTTATGCTATCTCAAATTGTGGTCTACATCTGTGCTAAATTTCAGCCTAATATGTCGAGTACTTTTTGCGTGAGAGAATGTCAAACATACTATCAACTTTCCTATAACATGTACCTAATGTAGTTCGTATATGTAATAATGTATTTACGTTTCTAAAGTTTCGTTTATACCCACCTTTGTTTTTAAATTTATAACAAACCATAAAATACAAATTTTGCAGAGTATCTCCAGTACCTACACCAGGGAGCCCGCTGGAGCCGTGGGCCACAGCATCACTATCACGCCTGTCGCGACTCATTCGTTCCAGCAGTTCCTCCACGTCACTTGTCTCGCAATCATCTTCAGATTCACCTCAAAAGTATTGATTGACACGCCTCGAACAATATTTTTATGCAAATCTAGCCAGAATTCTCAGTTGATTTTTAGAAAATTTGTGTCCTTGTAATCTCATTGTAGACTAAGAAAAATAAAACAACAGTATGTTTTTTAGGTTTTATTGTCTTTACCTTCCTAATCAAGGAAACAAATTTAATGAAACGCCTGCAATGAGTATTAGAATGGGTTTTAAAAAAAGGTATTGTTCTGAAATATTGGTATCAATAATATAGTTGTAAACCGCAAGTTTGGGTATTAATTGGATATTGAGACAGGGAAATGACGTCTGAAAACGTAACAAATTGAAAACGACAGTGTAAAATGTATCAAAAATCAATAAAATTAAGAGAGAAATTTGAATTCTATATCAAATAAAAAATACATAATGGACATGATATTAATAAAATTTCAAGAAATAAAATATAGTCACCTTAGTTTAAAAGATTGAATAAATTAAGTTCAGTGGCGGCGGAAGGTGAGCTGTGTGGGCGAAGGCCCACGGCCTCGCAGTGCCTGGGGCCACGCGCCCAGCGTCTCAGAGCGAAATAAAATTAGAAAAGAATATAAAGTCAAAAAATACACTCCAAATGATTATCATATTTGAAAATTTTCATCGTAAAGATATTCAACTTTTCGAAGTACGAACATAAATGAATAAATAAATAGTGTATAATTATTTTTTTTTTGATAAAAATAAGACTATTTCAGGTTAGAGCCTCGCGTCTCAAAGCTGAAAAGAGAAATTATAACAGTATACAAAATCCAAAGTACACAATATGAATATTTGATCATTAATAGACTATCCTTTAAATTATTTTTTAAAATTGTATAGGTATAGTCTATACAATTACTACAATCTGAGGGCCTCACAAATGTATCTCGCTCACTAGAAATTTCGGTCTTGCGCCGCCACTGATTAAGTGATATACATTTCTCAATTATATAAAAGGTAAAATAATAAATAAAATGTTTTAACATATGGTATAATAATTTGTATAAAACAGTCAAAAATAAAGATAAATAATATTCATGGTATGACGGAAAATAATTTAGTTGTAGTTAATTTTTTTCAAAAGGTCCTAGTTTTACAGCAAACGCTGCTTCGTTTTGATGTCAATTTCGTAAAATGTGCAACATCAATTTTACAAATTTGACATTCATACCAATGAATAAGGGTCAAATATACATCAATGCAATTTTACAAATTTGATATCAAAATCAAGCGGTATTTGCTGCTGATATAGGACAATTTGAAAAAAATAACTACGAAATAATTTTTAAAGTATAACAACAAAACAAAAGTAGGTATCAAAAATTGTAGAAACACAGGACTGGCAATGAGGTTATCACAATAATAATACAAGACAATAGATCACATATTTAAATAAGATAATGCAATCGCTCATACAGTAGTTCTACATAAACGGTAACACCACGTAGCAATAGTAGAAGATATAACCTAAATACTAAGGAAGTAATAAACCAGAAATTATTGGCTATAAAATTTTCATATTTCCCTACTGGCAACAAGGCACATTTTATAAAATATACTACGAATTTAATACTTATTTTAGTTCCTGATTATAACTAAAAATCATTTGTATTATGTATACTGTTGTACGTACACTAAATTATTACTGTTAAAATAAAGGACAATATGATGTAGGTAATTTATAAACAAGCATGTACTAAACACCGTGTAAATCATGTGGTAACCCCATTACTACACATATAAAATCATGATATCTTTTATTATTAATGTTAATGACTATATGTATTTGTAATGAATAAATTATTATTAGTCCGTAGATTTTATTTTGAGATATTGATAATATTAACTATTTTACTAGAGTTCAAGGATATATCAATACACGATATTTTAAAAAGTTCTTCAAGTGTATAATGTGTACACGGTTCAAAAATTCATATATATTTGAGCCATTTTAAATAGAACTAAAGTTTAAATACTGCGTAAACAGACTATTTATAATGACTAGAACATACTGTTTCGATACCAGCTTCACGTAATACTATGAATTAACTTTTCAATTTAAATCTATTTAATGCCTGGGAATTAAATAATATCAATACTAAATATTATATAACGTAATAAAAGAGAAATAAAACTTCCCGAAGGCAACCAAATGTAGAAGATTCAGATAAAACTTTTAAAATCTGTGTCTTTGGGTTAATTTTGGTAACATGTTTAGAATGAGCCAATTATTTTCTATTCGCAAGTACGCTTCTAGGTGATGTGTACGTAAAAAGTAACGTGAGGCTGGTTACGAATAGGCTAAAGATTCGTTTTTATCAACTTACCCATGTCCGTGGTACTTACTCCCAGCATATATTATTCGGTCGCCAAAACAATAGAGGTAGTCAGATCGCTTTCCGTTTCGACTTCTCTTTATAGAGCATTTTATAGTAATTAGACTTCACCTTCAACATATCAACAAGTGAAGAGTGATCACATATTATGGCAAGGATAATCACAAGAAATATAATCATTATAATTCACAACATCAATGCAAAAAAATCAAGTGATATTTAAAAAGCATCAACATATTCAAATAATTGTCGGTGTCATATTTGCTGTGGAAATCACACATTATGCATAAATATATAAGAAAATTTTGTGAATCATGTCAATATTATTCATATCTACTCCTTGCGAAAGTGAACACACACAAAATAGACAACCTAGAGAAATTAAGGACACAGTTTTGCTAATATTTTAAGGGCAATCGATGTTCGTATACGTGGTGTAAGGGATACTTACCTCTGGGGTCTGTGAAGAGAATTCATGATTATATAAATAAAATGAACACAAATCAATCAACATACACTTTATATCTTAATATTAATACAATTCTCTCGGGAGTGCTCCCACAGAACGTTTGTTCTTGCATCTTGCGTTAAAACAATTTTCAAAGGAATGTCGATTTTGCATTACCTTCACGTTACACACCTAGTATTTTATGAAAGCTATATTGTAATACATATTCTAGTTAACTCTATATGTTCGACTGTTAGTAACCTAGTGAGCCGTCGGCGGTGTCGACGCGACGAAGTCCTATAGCGATAACTTACAACTAACAATTGATCTTACGTATCGAATATCGAGTATCGTTCCCTCGCTCTCAATACGTAGTGTGAGTGTTACGAGTATGTGTAATATTAGAACATCGCATTCTGTTTGTATGGAAACTATTCGGAAAAAAATGCTGAACACATTTTCATACAAAAAAGCAACCGCTCGGCTAATCATAAAACTCACACTAACAGGAAGATTTTAGCAATACTTCACAAACCACAAGCTTATAGTTATTGATCTGTCTGTACAAAGCGCCACCTAGTTTATTCCTTTCTTTCGGTTTAAAACCGCGTAAAAATCGGCCATTAATAAATAATGTTTTTTTTTAATATGCGAACGATACTTGACACCCTTGAGATTACACATGAAAATATCCCGATAACATGAATGTGTTAAGCTCACTCCAGTGAATTACCTCGCATCCCGCCGCCGTGGAGTACTGTGCCAAACGTTCGCTCTCTCTATAGCTCCGTCCGTCATCTTTATAGGCAGTGTGGCATTCTACAATCTTAACCTGGACAGACTGGCACAAATGTCAATATTTAAACAACTCGGAATAAAGTGCAACAGAATGTACCACACGGCCGAACGTACGAGCGGTCAGTCGTTAAATAATCTCATAGGCTACGTTAACAATGTTAGTGGGCACAACCCACAAGAAATAAAAGTGATATGCTAACGTCCTTGCGTACCGAGTAAACTATTTTGGCGATATTTATTTATTGTGGGTGCGATGCTTATATTAAGTATTCTATAATGGAGAGGTATCTTCATCTGTCCGCTGGCGTCCCGGGCTCTGCAATGAGACAAAGGAACATGGCAAAATCACGGGTCCAAATATGTAATGTGTTTAGCGCTGTTGCGGCATCAGGCGCTGGCGAGCCCACTAGCATCTGCAACACTACACTACAAGTAAACACCTGTATACTCTCACTTAACCGTCAAGCGTGTCATGCAAAATATACGAGAGACATGCACTTTAATATTTTCCTGTAAAGTAAATCTATATAACACTGCATAACACAATGAACATTGTAATCAGTATACACCAAATACCAATACATATCAAACAATCGACAAATTTAAAATAAAAAGTACATAAGATTATGGCATACATAAATATCATAAAGTTGTGTACCAATGAATAAATTTCGCTACATTATCATATTGCATTTGAGAAAAGTAGATTTGTAACTTTTAGGCTACATAATAAATAATTAATGTTTTGGACACAAGTATCACCATACCAAAATAAGATTTTGCTTTTAATATAAATGTGTTGTTCGTGTACATGCACCGTTATATATCCAAAAATGTTATTACCAGTTTCGAATTTATACATATTATGCATGTGACATATTTTTAAAGGCGAAGTGAAAAGCCATACATATTTAAATTTCACACCATTCACGCTTCTTATCCTCTAATATATTACCCAAACATACACAAGTAATATTTTTGCACCAGTATTGTGATCATTCTATTAGTAAAAGTACAAAATTACAGACCTACACATTCTGAAGTAAACAAAGTCGAGAATGGCCTTTAATATGATAAATAACAGGTAAAGTGTAATAAACATTCGAAAACCAAGATGAAAATAGAAACCAAGATGAATATATAGGCAAGAGTATATATGACATATTAAATAAACACAACTTTTATATGTTACTAGCTTCCGCCCGAGGCTTCGCCCGCGTGGATTTCGAACTTCAAAAATGGAGTTATTATACATATAAACCTTCCTCTTGAATCACTATCTATTAACATATAACTCCATCAAAATATATTTAAAGATCTAAGCATACAGACACAGACGGCGAAAAGCGACTTTGTTTTATACTATGTAGTGATAATATAAATATAGTAAGTCGAAATGAAATAATTGTTGGTCACATTGTGTTGGACTAAATTGTACGTCATGATAAACTAGCTACGCCCTTAGATCCCGTGGAAAATAGAAAATCATCCCATGGCATCCTAATGGAACATTTTTAAATAAAAACTATCCTATGTGTAATCCAAGTTACTTTATATGTGTGTGCCAAATTTCATGAAAATCGATTCAACTATTTTTGCGTGAAGAAGTAACAAACATACAAACTTTCGCATTTGTAATATTAGTAGAATTTAGTAATTATTTCTTATATTATGTATATTTAGGGGTGTTCTATTACATAAATAATAACCTATTATTTTATATTATATTAAACCCTAACTAAAGAATTGAAAAATGTACACAGTTTGCACAACATAATAAGAAATTGTATGCAACTTATATTCAAAGCAAAACACTATACAATGGACTAATCTACAGAAGTAGAATGCAACCAAACTGATATAACACCTGTAATATTTACTATCCTCATTGCAGATTGATCTGCCCTTTTTTCATTTCCGGTTGTATCAAAATATGTTTAATAAAAAAATATAGATCCTAATATATTTTATGTTAGCATTTATAATAAACTCAAAATTCAAAGTAATTTATAAATATTAATAAACAATGACAGCACATAAATCTATGAATTGATAATGGTAGGCTAGTTATTATGTTACCAGGTGCAGAGAATAAGAGAAACTCGTATACATCCCTAGTCCAGGTGTACACCCTGGACAGGCCCCAGGTGTCCACACATGTCTTCGACTAGGGAGATGCTCGTACATGTTCCTATCTCAGGTGTCAACAAGTGTCCCTGACGGGGTTACCTACATCAAGTGACGGAGGTACTCACGGTGTACACCCTGGACGGGGCCTAGGTGTCCACACATGTCCTGGACTGGGGAGATGCTCGTACACGTGTGCTATCCCAGGTGTCAACAAGTGTTACCCACACCGAGTGTCAGAGGTACTCACGTTCACTGCTGGTGCTGGGCGTGGTCGGGCGCGGGCGGCCCGGGGTAGGGGTAGGGCGCGTAGCCGCCGTACATGCCGCCGCCATACATGCCGTACTGGCCGTAGGGCATCATGGGCGCGCCGGGCCCTGCGCCGGGTCCTCCGGGCCCACCAGGGCCGCTCTGCGCCGGCGG
>LUGF01042341.1:363339-373660 GCA_001625245.1 Calycopis cecrops
CCTGCAACAGCCGGTAGCGAACTCGCCACACGCGCGGGGCGTGGCAGCGCGCGCGCCGCCCTCTACGCCCAACACCGGCGGTCGCCCGCGTCGCAATGCCGCCGTCAAGATGCACAACAGAGGTATGACGCCACCCCACTACTGACGATAATGGGCCCGAGGCCCAAACAAGAAAACAACATGGACTGCTAATAGGGTTGAAAATTTAAAACTGTCGTGTAACACTGACCTGTATTTAGTAGCACACAAAACAAAACCCCGAGGGACTCCTGGTTATACCACATTCGTCTTCAAGACTCCAGGTCCTTATTAGAAATGGAAAAAATATTTGGCCTGACCCAGGAGTCAAACTAACGAATGTGTTTGACCTGCTAGTCGTAAACTAAGAAGTCAGCTTGGACTATTGGCATGTGGACCAAGTCTCTAAAGTGATGTCCTTTCTTTCTTTTTTTCGATAGAACCCTATTAGTATAAAGCCTCTTCATTCACTTTTTTTAATCAGTGATACTAGTCATTGATTAAAAAAATGTGTTAATCCTGTAGTATTCAACCACAACATTTCTGTTAAATTATTAGATTATTGTTTGTTTTTTTCATGACGACATTTTAAATGCAGGCTACTCGGATGAAGAGTATGAATCTGACCCGGAGACCAAAGTTAAAGGCCCGAAACCAATTAAGGAGGGATCGGAAGATTCAGATGTAAGTTATTATTTTGTTTGTAATATAATCCTATACATTTCAGTAGATGTATTACTTAATTTAAATTAGAATCATAGCTACCTTTTTGACTGTTATAAGACACCCAGAGTGTGCTAATACAGTAATAAATAAATACATTGCTTTCTAATTTTACCTGACTTCAAAAACAGATTGTAAGATTTACCGATAAAAATACTTACATACCTACGTACGTTTATCGGCTATTATAGTATCTCGCGATTGGCAAAACCGATTTTGATGTAGTTAAAATTATTTGTTAAGAAAAGGTTTTAGTATCTTAACTGACTTCATAGAAAAAGTTTTTCAATTTTAAATCGGTTTGATTGTTTTTGTTAAACATATTTGTTATATTTAATGTCAATTGTTTAATTTCACAGGGCTCTTTCAACCCGAGCGGGTCGGAGGCGGACTCGGACTTCGACCCCGAGGGCGGTGAGGGCGCGAGCGGCGCGGGCCGCAAGCGCCGCGCGGTGGTTCGGCGTCGCTCCGGCGGCAAGCGAGCCAAGGGCGGCAAACGCACCAAGGGCAAGCGCGGCAAGGTAAATAGCTGCCATCTATATACACACAACGACCATTAGCCAAACTATAACAGGGTGCCCCATATCATGATCCCTCCTCCACATTCGTAAACTCTTCATACAAACTCGCCGGTTAAAATAAACTTTTTAAATAAAAATTTGAAAATTATAAGTTCTATCAGTTAGGTCAGATTTGAAACTGGGAATGTGTTATCTTATTTACTTGCAAAGTTTAGATGTCCCAAATGTATGCACTTATAATTGTTTATACATTATACAGTGTAAACTCTTTATAACGTTATCCTTTATAACGATAAACTCCCTATAAGGTAGAAGTGAGCACAACTTGGTTGGTTTGCGTTAAAACCCACATATTGATACACTCTCTGTAGCGATACACCCATTCTCTATTACAAAGAAATGTGTGTGAAATTTTTAGACAGCAAATATTTATTATCGGTATTATTGTTTATGTTATGTTTTTGTTATCCTCAATTGCCTTGAAAACGTGCAGCATGACGCATTATTTTCTCGGAAGTGATCAAAGCGGTCTTCAACTAAGCATACTGGGTACCTTTCGTATTATCAGTCGTAAATCTACTTTGAAACTATTAACATGGTCAGTAAAAGGAAAGCGATTCGTGTTGACGAAAAAATTTGTGTGATATGCGCGATGCGAAAAGAAAGCTCTTAGTTATAGGCAAATCAAAAAACCCTCGGTGTTACCTCTCTTGTTAATTTGGTTGTATTTTTTATTCATTCTATATAACGATAACTCTCTATAACGACAAAATATGCTCAGTCCCTTGAGTTTCGTTATAAAGAGTTTACACTGTATTTTAAAAGATTATATACTATAACTACCTTTTTTTCTTTTTTTAATAGCCGGCAAGTAAAGGTCGCGGTGGAAAGAAGGCTAAGTCGGAGAGTGAAGATGAAAGTGATAAATCTGAGAGTGAGAGCGGAGGAGAGGATGGATCCGGCAGCGAGGGAGAGGAGTCCGATGTAAGTATAAAGACAATATAGCACCACACGTCTCCAAATTACGTGTAGCAAGGTCATAAGTTAGTTAATCAGCCACCTGCTCTTAAATTGAAGACAAAAAAAGAATAGAGTTGATATTGATACATTTTATAAAATGTAAAAGCCTTGGCGAGTATATAAATAGCTGTTATTTAGTGAAGATATTTATTTTTACGTTTCAAGTCTTAAGTACTAATGATATATTGTGTTACAGGAGCCGAAATCAAAGCGCGGCCGCGCTTCAGCGCCGACGCCGAAAGGCCGCAAGGGCGCCGTGGCAAAGCCCGCCAGCGTCAAGGCTTCTCCCGTCAAACGGAAACCACCTACGCCGCCTGGTAAATTAGCTCTTTATTACGTACAATTAAATACATAAATTTTATTATTAAATGGCATATTATCAACATCCTTATGAATCCTTTTATAGCAGTAAAGTTGAATTGATTGATCATGATCATTGATGCTCTAAAATACGTCAAGTCCGATCTCTTGCTCAATAATTTTCCATGCAATTATGAAGAAATTCAAACATAATTAACAGTAAATGTTTTGAAAAATCAAAAAGACAACATCTTTAATAACAGGTAAGAAGAAGGCACCTGCAAAAGCAGCAGGCCGACCGGCTAAAAAGGGAGGCAAGAAGGCATCTTCAGAGGAGGAGTCCGGAGAAGGCAGCGAGGAGGAAGACGAGGAGGGCAGTGAGGAGGAGGAGGAGAGCGGTGAGGAGTCTGACACACCAGCTGATAAGAAGACCAAACGGCCGCCTACTGTGAGTAGCATTTAACTTCTTGATGCTAGAATAAAAATTGTGTGTATGTGTGTTTTTATACTTATTACCTATAAGAGGTTTAACAGTAAAAGAGGCAAAGAAGCAGTCCGAGACTTGATGACTACCAAGACACATAGTTAGCCGTATTATTGTCCTGCAGGTGTGTTGGTACTCTTATGGGCACCAAAAACTCACAAACCGCACAAGTCGCGACAGCATTGCAGCTGTTACTGCGGATGCCTGCCTCTGTTACTGTGGATCATCCACAACTTTTCAATAATTCAAACACATCTCAATGCACATTGGCCAGATAACCATAGCCTGCAATATGGTGCCGTCGTGTGTCAAGCGTGTCACATGTAACTCACGCCCACTGGCACAGATCTACAGCGGTTAGCCATCATAGATTTACTATACATATAGAGTAGGGGAGCCGTAGGCAGGGTGGTGATTGCAAGTCCTCAAAAATTAAAAGAGAAAAGATACTTTTGTATAATCAACAAATACAAATACAAATGCCTTTATTACTGATTTACAATAATTTTCCTTAATTCTATAAAATTTCACACATCAGAACCGTTATTCACTATCAGTGTGTCCTGTTGACACATAGGCCTCCTCTAACTTCTTCCATTTTTCTCTACATCTGGCTGTCCTTAGCCAGAGTGTACCAGCAACATTTTTAATATCATCTGACCATCTTTTAAGTTGTCTTCCTCTTTTTCTTTTGGTTTTATATCTTGGTATCCATTCCGTAAGTGTTTTTGCCCATCTTTCCGCTGCTTGCCTTAATATATGGCCAGTCCAACGCCATTTTAGTATCTTGTATTTCCTGATAACATCCTCGAATTTGGTGATCTTGCGTAGGTCAGATGCACGCATTTTGTCAATTCGTTTGTATCCAAGGATGCTCCTCTCCATACTTCTCTGGGTGGTGATAAGTTTATTTTGCAGTTTCTGGGTTAAAGCCCAAGTTTGGCAGCCGTAGGTCAGTATAGGTAATAGGCAAGTGTTGAAAAGCTTCCTCTTTATACACATATTATACTTTTTATTTTTCATAATGTCTTTGAGAGCCCAGTACCTTTTCCATGTGTTTGTCACTCGCCTATCTATTTCTTGTGGCATTTGATTTTGGAATGAAATTATCTGTCCCAGGTATATATAATTTTCTACGTACTCTATTTCTTCACTATCAACATAGATCCTTGTTTTATTGTTATTTGTCATAAGCCTTGGTTTTTAACTTGTTAATAGATAGCCCTACCTCTTTACTTTTGTTGGCTAGATCTTGCAGCATTGATTGCAATGTGCCTGGGTTGTCTGTTAGTAACACTACATCGTCTGCGAACCTGAGATGGTTAAGTTTGCGCCCATCAATATTAATTCCAGTTTGTATAATCAGACTTACTCAGATATTGCACCTCATTTGCTGTCTCTTTATTTTCGATGGACACATTTTAGGCTGGGTTACCTTTATTAAATCCATAATAACGATAGTTCCAACAAATAACAAATGAAATGTAATGAGAGAATTTTTTTTTACTATAATACTACTAGGGGGCAAACGAGCAATCTGAGCCATTTACATGACTACCGACGCCCATAAATTCCGCATAGAGGTTATACAGGTGCGTTGCTCCCCTGTCTTCTCACACCTCTACGGGCGGTTGCACACCGCACGAAACGCGACAGCACAGCTTTCATTTCACGCCGGTATCATGTAAGCGGGAGGTAGTTCCCCGGTTGCGCCGGCTCAATTCGGCTCCATGCTTACATGCAGCGTGGCACTACCTCTTAAATAACTAAATTTTGTGTCATCAGGACGACGAGATCAAGAAGTACGTGAAGCAGATCCTGGAGGGCGCCAACCTGGAGCACATCACCATGAAGACGGTGTGCAAGCAGGTGTACAACCACTTCCCCGACTTTGACCTCGCGCACAAGAAGGACTTCATCAAGGCCACTGTCAAATCGGTGAATAGATGTTTTTTATAATATATATTATAATATATTATATCTGTGCACTTTTACAAACTATGTTAGTCTAGCATAATATAGAAGTATATTACTTATAAATCGTGAAGTATTCAACTTTTTCAGAAGGAAGAAGGATTAATAATTTTTTACCTTGAAGTAGGCCTGGATTTGACTCCTGTGTGACAGAATAAGATTGTTGATTTTTTTCTTGTAGAACAATCGGAAGCACTCAGTATGGCGATCATACGAAGTGGTCAGACTACTCGTACTACACCACATAATTGATCACACTTAATATTTGCGCTTATTATATATATACTTGTATTATTTTTTTGTTTTACATTTTAATTTATTTTATTTTTGATTTGATTTATTCTTGTTTGTTGCAGTGTATTTAAGATGTTAGAAGTTAAAGGCGGAGTGTAGATGTCTACGTAGAATACCTATAGTTTATAAACGGACATAGTTATATATTATTACAATAATAATATATTATGAAACATATTAAATATCTGAAATGGAACGGAATGTCAATTTCCTACAAAGGTAGTTAACAGCTTTTTATTTTTTGTTTATTTCATACTTTTGTTATAAATATTTTTCTTATTAACATTTTAATTTTTATTTGCATTTTTTAACTAAATTATAAAATAACAAAATATATTGTATATTTTATTTTCAAAACTTTCTATATCATGTGCTTCAGATTTTCCTGAGAGCCTATTTCAATTTCTAATTCATAATAATATCGTAAGCAGTAGGTGGAATTTAATGACTGAATATTTAGACGCGTGGCTCAATCAATACACAACATCACAGCTGTTTAGGTAGTACCAAGCTACATTGTTGCTGAATTGGGCCGGTATGACCGGAGAGGTACCTCTTGCTTACTATACCGCCATTAAGTGACAGGTGTGCTGGAGGAAAGAGGACTAATATTGTACAAGCCCTATGCGGATGTTTATTACGCGGTAGTCATCAAATAGCACGACCACACTGCTCTTTTGCCCTCTGTACTCGTAAGAAAATACGGTATGATAGTATTGACGTTTTTGGTTGTGGTTAAGTATGGTTATCGCCGAGTGTTAGCAACTTGTATATGTAAGTGTTGGTTGCAGCTCATATCGTCGTGAGCTGCCGGCCGCCGCAGTCAGCTCCAGCGCTCGTAACTCCGTGCGCGACGTCTTCGTCGTTTTATGTTGTAGGAATAATTTCTGTATAAGTAAACCGTAGTTCGTAAGGGAGTTTATTTCACCGCGGCAGTGTGTACGTTCCTCCGTGCTCGGGACCACTCTGTAGCCCGGACTTTTGTTTGTCGGTAGGAGCTTGTGTCGAGGCGTCGACCTGCTCTCGTCGATTCTATTGATAAATTATAATATCTACGCTAGGCCGCGTATGTGAATCTGTTTTATAATTGACCATGCGGTCAACTCTGTTATTTTTATGTATTCGCTTATTGCTGGTTTTAATTTTTTAAACGTGACTGCGATTATCGCCGTAGATAGATATTAAGTACTACTTGGCATTGATCTATTCATGTAGCGCAAAAACCCTACTCGCAATGTTATAGTGGAAAAGGAGCCATACCTTCTGCATACGTGTATTGCATTCTTAAGTATAACTATGTATTTACTACACCTAAATAGTGAATTTTTACCTTAGTAAATATCTATTAATAATAATTTTCGTATATTTACGAAGAATGGTTCTAAACATATTTCATAATTGAATATTGTGCCTAAGGTTTTTGCATTCCGTTGTGAAACGCTAAAGGTAAATCTACTCTCTTACTCTCTACAGATACGTATTGAGATATACTAGGATATAAAAGTAATTATTTACTCAAAATACAATGAATTATTAATATATTTTTGAAAATTGTATTTCGGACTAATTAATATCATTTGTCAATAGAATCAATGCTTTTAAACAAAATTTGAGTCTGTGTAAAAATTTAAGAGTTGTTAATTGGTTTTAAATGGTGTGGAATGTAAGATTATTTTTTTAAATATTAGGCCGTAATATATTATTTGCTGTCGGATATATGTAGTAAAGGTATTTAAGGAACATTTATGTAAGTGTATTTTAAGATGTGTAAATAATACACAGTATCACTGGGGTTTGCGCTTTCCCGACGACGGATGGGTGGGCAATTTCTGACTCGCGCGTACAGCGAGGGACCTTCGTTAAAGAAACATATATTCTCATTCGGACAAAGCTCCGTCGTTGTCCGCGCGGCTGTAGCCATTATGTTTAATCGTTTGTTTTCACAGACACATGTTTAAATGCTCTGGTGAGTTGGAGGCAAGCAGCTTGTATGTTACGTTGTGCAATAATGTTATACCTATTTACATTAGCACTAGCCCGCAGTCAATATGTTGCTTCGTATGAGGATTAATATGTGGTTTCCAAAATATTCGAACGTAGCGGTAGTCGGTACCGATATTGATTACTCTATTTATTTTTTTATAAAATTTTACTTTTAAACGGAAACCTTTATTTATTGTACACTCAACTTTATACAACATGTAATGAAATTAAAACACTGTTTGCTTACTTAGTTACATCTAATCAGCATCTATAAATTACACATTAATTTAAGGAACATGTGTGTATAGAGGCGAGTGTCGTCCTCATTCCTTAGAAGGTGCTGCCTTTAAGTTGTATGTTTGTGGCCGAACCGCCGCGCGCCGCCCGCATCGCAGAGGCGTGGCTAGAGCGCGTCGCGACGCAATGCGTTTCTCAGTAGAGAGCTATCTGTCTATATTCTCCTTCTCTATTTGTGCAATGCATTGGCCGAGAGCTCCCGGCTCGTTCCGTTCGGTTGTTCGTTTCGTCCTTCTGAGATCTCGGTGCGCCCAAACCGTCTAATATATAAGATAGTTTTTAATCGACATTAAATGTGTATTTGTGAAATTACCTTTATTTTGGTTGAAGTTTCTTTGTGTAAATGGTTGAGATAACGTAGCTAGTAGATGACACGGAATGATAGAGTGATTGTTTTCCCCTTTTACAATTGGAATATAGATAATAAAGCAAATAAAAGTTTGTATCGTCTCTATTATTTGTTACACCTGTCCCAGTTTAGTATTAAGATATCAGTTCACAAGATGATTTAGTAGAATTGAAAGTTGTTAAAAATCTTTTGTATATTTATAATTTAATATAAATAATGCGTAGCCATGTGATGAAACCTTAAATACACTAGATTGGCAATGCAAAAAAGAAAGGGCATAGTATACATAATATCTACAGGCTATCGGCCTGTAGCGGCCTAGCGTCAGTAGCGACTAGAACATATTCCTCATAATTTCGAAAAACCTTTGGTTTTAAAGTGTAAATTAGTGTTGATTAGACTTGATTAATTATGGTTAAGTATCCAGTACCAGGATGTAACTCGCCTAAAAAGAAAACCACATTTCACACGTAAATATGGTTGAAAGCTTTTAGGCCTCTAAAAGTAATGTTTGAGAACTGTTACAAAAGTTTTATAAGCAAATAGATATAAATTTTATAACACTTTATTGATATATAAAGTAATGATCCTTACTTACTATTATTTTAGTAAATTAGCTGTAAAATATAAAACTCTTTGTTTTTGTATAATTTGTTACGAGTATATCACGTCACTATAATGGGGCGTCAGTCGCCAATATAGATATTTATATCTCAGTATACGCATTTTAATATAATTAAAAAAACAATTTATTTTATTCGTAACATAGAAATGATGATGATGATGAACATCACTTGTCTTTCTTTATCTCTATTCCATAAAGTAAATGTTCTATTTGAATAAAGAATAGCGTCTTACATGAAAGTATACCACCAAAAGCCAATTCGCAGAGTATTGTCGTATGTCCACAGAGATATTATGTCGCCGGTACCTAGTAGCTCGACAACAAATGTTTCTATTCTAGAAATTTCCCCGAAGATAAAATGAAAGCTATTGGTGTTAGAAGCATAGACTTAATAATATTAATTCTATGGTTAGAAGACGCTCAGATATTATGAGACAAAAAAATAATAATAAAAAGTGTAATAATTCAACAGGTTTTGTTTGTATAAGTATATTTTACACTTCACTTTTTAATGTTGCTTGAATCGGGAGACACAAAAACATTTATCGACAAATCGAACATTGAGGCTAGTCGAGCGCAGAACTGTTTGCTTCACACAAATGCATATGGACGTACACAGACATTTTCTTTTTGATCTCGCTCTTAGAGTTGCATCGCCAATCTAACGGTAGTATAGGTACTGTAGTGTCGCTGCCGCTCGTAGAGATGTTATGGGGGCGTATTTAAGGCAGCGTCACTTACTTCTGACTAGTACTGATACAATTATAACATATTATTTAATAATAATAATATCGTCCTAGCCGATTTCGGCTATGGCGGCCGTCTAATATTGACGAGCCATCTGCGCAGGACATATTATAGTGCACAAGTGTGCGCGCAGACACAAGTGCACTCTCTATTCCCTCACTCTCATATTCCGATGGGACGGCAGTCCGACACGACCGGTGAGAGATCAGGCGCAGGACCGACGGCTTTACGTGCTCTCCGAGGCACGGGGGTGTAGTAACACCGCCAACTTCCTGACTTCGGACTGTTATTAGAAATTGAAAAATCCCAATAACAATTTTGGTCCAACCCGGGATTCGAACCCGGGACCTCACGTCCGTGGTTGAACACGCTTACCACTAGACCACGAGGCAGTCAACATATTATTTAAAAGGACCCTAACTCGACATTCAGACAAGTTATTATATTTTTATTCTTAGCGCCCGAAGGCGTCTCGTAGAATGAAAAATTCTTACATCTGTCAACCTAAGACAAATTTATAAAGCGTTCCTATAATAAAAATGGATATACTTTTTCTTAAAGTGTATCCATTTAAAGGTTTTACCTTTCATACTGTTCGAGAAGACTCTTCTTCTCTGCTAACCGATGTGACATAGAGACCTCTTTGCCACAATGAGTATGCTTTCTTATGAAAGAAAGTATATTCATTTAAATTTTAAATATTAGAATGTGTCGCTTTTGACACGTTCAATAAATTTTTCATTACAATTTGGGGTCTCAAGGGGGAAAAAAGAAATTTGAGCAAAAGACGACGAATATGAGTTAGCCTAGGTTTTAACTAATTTTAATGTAAACTGTATTTCGGGAATGAATAAATAAAGTATATCCATAAAGTTTTCCAAAGTATTTCATTTGATAGAATTGGTCAGCCAGCTGGCAATAGCTTAGCCTAGGCAGTAAATCTACATAATATATAGGTAATAAAACTACAAATAGGTGACCCTGCG